>JARHVA010010751.1:127500-133870 GCA_037957365.1 Torreya grandis | reverse complement strand
TTTTGTGGGTGATGAATAACCTCTAGGAACATTTTATTATATTTTGAATACACCTTGGTAGGATATGGATCACCCATTTGGAACTAAAAAATATCCTTCCCTATATGATAAAATTATATTTTTTTTGGAAAACTTTAGATACAAGTAAAAAATAAAATAAAAAACTTTAAGTCATCTAAACCAAACAAAAACCCATTATGTGCATGTCAAATCCACATAATTTGACCCTAGAGAATGTGGATAAAAACATTAGATATAAATATGTGGAAAAATGATTTAGGGATCAATCATGAAATAGTATTTTTATGTATTTAAGGGACATGTTCTTTGATTCTAATAGACATTAGCCCTTATAGGACCTTTTATTGAAAATCCATCAATGCTTACACCTCAGTATATGTATATTAAATATTTTCCCACCACTAGGACCTTTGAATCCATGTGTATATATGTGTTTTTTACCAATTCCATCTTCAATAAATGTTGATAAGAAAAATTGTCAAACATTAAAGTTGTAGTTATAGATATACATCTCAAAGGACTCATGGCAAAAAAAATGGCATCAAATCTATGTTTCAAATTTAAAATAATGTATATGACCATGATCATTTGATTTTTGTATGTCTAAGCAGGGGACAAAGCACTTGTTATATCCTCAAGAATATCCTTTCATATATATAAAAATTGTTCCTGAATTGAAAGCTTTCTCTCTACTTCAAAAATGTGGAAATCTGTACTAACTTTACTAGCTGAATGAAGTTAGAAGATAATTTGACACCACTAATCTTAAAAAAATATTTTATTGTGTAATTAAATTGAAACTTATATGCACTAACTCAAAAATCATTAGAATTTGATAAAAGTAAACACATTCAAGTTTGATAACTCAACATTCCTTTAGATCTCAATCTAAGGAACCAATAGGATCATCTCTACTCTTGATACTAGAGATAATTTATTCATGTTTAAAATTACAAGCCTTTTATACATTACTATTTAATATCTACCCCTGATATTTTTATAATTCAACATTTGTTACAAGAAGCATATTTGAATATTAGAGTATATTCCTATGTATTTCATAATCTTCAAAAAACCATACACGTAAATTTTAGATAAGATATCATTAAATCAATGTTCTAATAACTACCATAGACACAATGGGATATTAATTTTTTCCACATTTGTTTACCATAAAATTTAATTTAATTTTTTCCTCTCCAAACCAACAGAAGTAGTAGTATGTCCCCTCCTTGTTATCCTCATAAAATGATTGTATAAACATGACTTGAACCATAAAAAATACATTATTTACTAATGACAAGTTGTATAATTAAAATTTAGTATATAACAAATGATTTCAATTTAATTAAATATATACATTAAATTTAAAAATTCATATCATACCTAGTTGGACTAGATCATATACAGGGTCAAAATAATGTGATGATGTCATATCTATAATTTGTAATTTTATTGGAACTTAGCACATCAAAATTATACTTATAGGTGTACATCTCCATCGATCCACCAAATATTGTGAATCAAAATCATTCCAAACAAATTCCACACATGCAGAACAAAACCATGCCATGAGCCTCATATGGACTATCCAAGAAATTGCATTTGAGATACTAAGTGAATTGAGCCCACTTGATCTTATTATTGTCATTAAATATTCATATCTATATAATTGTTCTTCATCCATCAATTAGAAATATATATATGAACATTAGAGTTTTCTTGATTACTATGGCCCATTTTCACATTACACCATTCAATTATGTTTTTTTAATTTCTAAAAACAACACCTTAAAATATCAAATCTTATCTTTAAAATTTTAATTTGAAACTTGCTTCTATAACATAATTGTACCATTTTCCATGGCATGGTTTAGTGAAAATCCAAATATGTTTTATGCCAATGGTAATATGAATCTTGCTCAACTAGTATCACATATATGTATTGTTACATTATGACATGTATTTATCAAATAAAACATATTCCTTTCACTGAACATGCAATAGAACATTTGATAAAAAAAAAACCTTCACATTCTATGTATAATGTGTTTGATCATCACAAACATAAAAGTGGTACTCCCTTAATATTTTTATATCATGCTCTGTACTATTAGTTTCATGCATGAATTTTATATGCATGAAAATGGAAACTTGAACTAAATATTAGTGCTTTGATTGAACCTCCATGTGTGGCTGTAATGTGTAATTATTTGAAAAATCAACTACTCAAATATTAGTACCAAGTGGTAATGTTTCCATGATAAAATTGGATTTTCATATCGCCATATATCTTCGTGTGTGTACCTTTCATACTGATAAATAATTTCCTCTATAAATTTTGATAATAAACTCAAATATAATTTCTAGGTTTCTAACAAGATTACACCTTTATAATACTTTCCATATTTAAATTTATATGTCACATATTTTATATTTACTAAAAATGAAGAATTATCCAATACCATGTGTACTCTCATCATGGGTAAAATTTCTCAACTTTCCCAATCCACCATAAATGTTGCAAGTTCCATCCAAACATGATTTGTTATAGTAAAATAATCTACTTGGTATTTCAAAAAAAAAATGTTAGAATAAATTCCCTTATTGATTATGGTGGAGCTTATATTCCACACTATTGTAAAATGTTGTCAATATAAAAATTATAATGAACATTATGAAAAAAATCATAATTCATAAAAAATTTAACATATTTCCTATAACAACAACTGGTGTATGTGTGATTGATTTTTACATAGAAGTGTAAGTCCATTTATAATCAAAATTCATGGATATTTTGGTATAAATTTAGGGTAAAATTTTATTCGAGTCATATCAAAAAAATGTTTCAGATGTGCTTCATGATCATGATAACCAACACTTATTTTCACCACATCTATTATATTGGGTGATACTCTTATGTTATCTTTTCAAAATTATGCAAGTAAATATTTTAGGGCATTAAATATAATCAAATTTTTTATAGAGTCTACTATAAAATACACAAAATTCATTATTATCCACAACATCAAGTCTTCCACATCTATCAATTACTTTAATTAGTTTTTTTTTTTTTTTAAAAAAATAATGTTGAATGCTTTACTTATTTTTCTAATAATATTTTTTTCCTTGTTTGAAAACTTACCATACAAGTTGTAATAACATGTCAAACAATGTCACCATATTTGTCTCATTTATTAAAACCTATTTTATGGTATGCATTATATAGATTTTCAAAATTTATCTTGTTTTGACCATCAATATTAGATTTTATTATTCCTAAGGTGTTAATCATATGTCTCATATTAAGAAACTTGTCAATATAAGAAATGATTGTCATATTTGAGTATCATTTAAGTTTTCAAGGTTCTAGTCTAATTATTTTTCATATTTTAGTCTTATATGGTAGTTAGATACTTTTTTATGCATTAGTTTCAAAAAAATGAATCAATTTAAAATAGATACATGGGTATTATTTTAAAAATCCTAGGAGGTGCTTTCAGTGGTAAAATTGGTTGATTTGGTGTTTCCATATTATTATATTCATTGAATGATGTTCCCATATTATTTTTTTCATTGTTACTTTCAGAAATCAATGTGTTCATTAAATTTTATTTATTTTTGGAGCATAAATAATCATGCATATTATCATTGTCACCAAAATTAAATGCATACTTGATTATAATTTACTATTCTATCAAAATTAAGAAATGGACTTTCAAATTTTGGTATACTATAAATATTTTGTATAATATCATTATTCATTTCATCATTAATAATGACATTATATTCACTATGGATTGTATAATTAATTACATAAATTCTTCACATTTGTTGACTTTGATTTTATCTCATCACTTATAATTCCTCTATCATTTTTCCCGTTGTCTTCTTCTTCCTAATAGCATGATTTCCATCACACATTATTTCAAAAAGTTATAAAATTTTGATAGTGTGGACAATGATCAAATTATAAAAAAGTATACACTTTGAAATACCAAGTACATATAATGATTAAATTACTAAAAAAAATAGACTTGCACTGTGCAAAAAACCATGATTAGATAGTGTTCTAGGATTTTAATCTTTTAGAGAATTATAAATTCATATAAAATAGATATGCATTGTGTAGGATGAAACAACACAAGTGTATAAGGGATAAAAATCTTAGTGTGATAAAATAATGAAGTTGGTGCATGTATTTTGTTTATAATTCACATGACTTCATACACATTATGATTGCATGTGCTCTACATACATGTTTCTTAATGTATACATTGCTTATATAGTTAATCCTAAATCCCATAACACTATAACCTTAAACTCTAAACTCAAAAACATAAACAAATTAGACTCACATGGATCAAATTGACCCAAATAATATTGGTTATTATCCTTGTCGATTAATTGTCTCAACTTGTGATGACATTGTGTTTAATTGAGCTTAAGATCATATGTTGTAGTCGTAATTAGGTTCAATGACCCTATACCATAAACACTAAGTCCTAAAACATAAAACTTAAAATCCTAATCCGTAAATCCTAAATCAAAAACCATAAACATTAATCCAATAAATTTAGCCCCCATTAACATCCTTTAGGAAGAATTATGTTCACAATGCTCAATTTGGCCCAAATTCTATTGTTGATTGCCCCATTTAATTAATTGGCTAAATATGAAAATAAATTGGGCTAATTTATCCAAAAATCACATTTTTAAGTCATAAATAGTTTCAATAAGATCTAATTAGCACCAATTGCCTTTGTTATTTAGCCTTGTCTACCCTAAACCCTGAAGTATAAACCTTAAGCTCTAAGACCTCAATCCTAAACCCTAAACCTTAAATAATAAATAAAAAACCCTAAAACCATTGATTTAAGTCCAATAAACATCATTTAGATTAATAATTAGGTTTACATAGATCAATTTTTCCCAAGTCACAGTACTAATTGCCCTAGTTGACTAATTCACTCAATCTATGATGACATTGGGATAAATTGAGTCTAAAATCATATTTTATAGTAAGAATTAGGTTTAAAAAGATCAAATTGGCCCCAAATACCTTTGGGATTAAAACCTAAATGTTATACCCTAAATCATAAACTTTAAACCATAAATTAATCTATTTAGCCTTAGTTACAGATATTTAAAGTAATAAGTAATGCCATAATGCTCAATTTAGCCTAAACCACATCAATAATTTCCCTAATTGACTAATTATATTACATAAAATTTGCATTTATTGATCCCAAAAACACATTTTGAACTCATATATAATTTTAACAAGATCAAATTGGCCCTAACTACCTTTATGGTTGAACCCTATGTACCCTAAACCCTAAACTATAAACCTTAAGCCCTAAGACCTATGTTATAAACACTAATTCATAAACCCTAAAACTAAAATAAATGATTTAACCTAAATAAAAAACATGTGGAGTAATGATTATGTTCATATGCATTAATTTAGCCCAAATTACATCATTGATTGCCAAAATTAACTATTTAGGTCAATTTATGATGACATTGGGGAAAATTGATCCTAAAATAAAAAGTTTAGTCATAAATAGGTTCAATGAGCTCAAGTTCATGCCATTTTACTTCATTATTGGACCCTATATTATAACCCTAAACACTATATGTTACACCCTAAATCATAAAACCTAAAACCTAAACCAATCAAGTTACCCATAGTTAGCATCATTTAGAATTATAATTAGTTTCACACAAATTAATTTATCCCAAATCACATCATTGATTACCCTAATTGCCTAACTAGATCAATATATGATAAAATTAGGGCTACTTGATATTAAAAACACATTTTGTAGCCAAAAGTAGGTTCAATAAGGTCAAATGTGCTCTAGTTGCCTTTGTGATTGGATCCCATATGTTAAACCCTAAACCCTAAGATATAAATATTAAACCCTAAACCTTAAACCTTTAACCCTAAAAAATATTTAGCCCTAATTAACATCGTTTAGATTAAGAATTATGTCTATAGAGTTTAATTTAGCCCAAATCATATCACTTATTACACTAAAATTATCTTAATTTGTGATAACATTAGGGCTAATTGAGACAAAAATCACATTATGTATTCACAAATAAGTTTGACAATCTTAACTTATCCACAACTAACTTTTCAATTAGACCCTACACCTTAAACCATAATTCCTAAGCCCCAAGTGTTAAACCTTGAATCCTAAACCTTGAATCATAAATTCTAAATTTTAAACCAATCAATTTATCCCTAAGTATCATCCTTTAAAGTAATAATTAGCTTCATATGGTTCAATTTGACCTAAATCACATTATTGATTGCCCAAAATGACTAACTAGCTAAATA
>JARHVA010010751.1:90000-120000 GCA_037957365.1 Torreya grandis | reverse complement strand
GGGATGGACCCATTAATTAGTTTATTCTATATTATTGGGATCATGATTTGTTTCATGTGCCCTTTAATTATTTCATATCAGATCACCAAAAAATATAAAATAAATGATAAAAAATAATAAGCATTTAAACATTGTATTTTATTTATCTCTTCATACCATAAAGTTATCATGACAAGTCTAGTTTATGTGTAGGAAATAAGGGTTTCTAGATGTGTTCCAGTGTTGTTATATATTGAGTATAAAATTATTTTTTAAGTGTTTTCATATTCTCCATTAAGGTGTAATCTAAGTTAACAAATAAAGAGTATAATCTCTAGTAAATAATAACCAATGTGAATGATGCATAATAGTAGTGAGATTGGTGATAGTAGTAACCTTGTATCCTCTAGGCTTATGGGCAAGATTGACCATGTGAATACTTATATTCTTACACATTGGTGGATTTAAAAAATGTATACATTATGCTAACTATGGAAAATAATCCATGAAATAATGAGAGGAAAATATGCAACATTATTCTACATTACATTTTTTATCACCAAAGAGACAATCACAAGAAAAATAGTCAAATTTATGATGAATAAATAATAATCAGTAAACTAAATAAAATGAATACAACATACTACAAATATGATGAAAATAAGAAGAATCCATTAGTCACATGGAAGACATATTGGATAAACAACATTCAATAAAGGATCCATAATTTGAATAAGGCCACAATAGCTATAATGTATTTACTATGTAAGTGGATTAAGAATAATAGAAGAAAGGAGATTGTGATAATAAAAACATATTTGATCAAGGAATACCAAGATTTAAATATAATGTAGAGAGAAGAGGCCACAAAAAATCATAAAATTAAGCACAAAATTACTCAATAATATATGAAATGTTAAAACGACAAGTAATTATTATTATCATTACTAGACACCATATAATTGTTGATAAATAAAAAAATTGTATATAACACTTATCTAATTGAATAAAGGGTTAAGATGGACAAATAATACAAGAAGGATTAGATTAGTTGTGTTATTCAATGGGACAATGTATTTGGTGGGATAACCAAAATGGGAAAATGGAGATTTTTGGTTATGAAATAAGAAGGGGACATAGTGAATTCCTAGAATAGATAATGTGAGTGATAGGTAAAAATCATAACATTTTTAATTAATAATTATTATTTTTAACTAAACGGGGTAAAATTTTTATTCAGATCAATCGGAAAAACAATTACAGCTCTTTATCATGGTCAATTAAATGACTCAACTCCTGTAACAACTCAAACGACAACATCCTTTGATCTATGACACACCAGTTAGACCCCTGTTCAGAAGCCCATTTAGCAAGACAGTCCACAACTCCATTCCATTCCCTGGGAATATACTTGAAAACCATAGAATCCAAGGACATGCTGAGCTGGAGAGCCTGTCGAGAAATCCCCGCCAGTTGCCAGTCCACATTCTAAATTTTTTGACTATTCAGCAGGTTAATCACAACCGGAGAATTTGATTCAGAAATAACTCACTTCCATCCATACTAGCAGCACAATTGCATCACTTGCAAGATGGCCATCACTTCCATTATGTTATTGGTATGACAGCCTTTGAAAATAGAAAAAACAAATTGAATCTCACCATCACTGTTACAGCCCACTCCCCCAATGCCAGTCGCTCTCGGGTTACCTTTGGAGGAGCCGTCAGTATTTACTTTGAGTGTCCCAGCTAGAGAATGCATCCAATGTCCACTCCTATCAACTGGCTGAGACCCCTGCCTAGTGTTCTATGTAGGCTGAGTGGGTAGCGTGCCCCTGGAGTTGGCCGAGTGCGCGCCCAAGAGTCTAGAATACACTACATTGTCCTCCACTCCCATATCATTCATTGTAAATCCCTTTGCCAGAAAAGTTTCAGATAGCAAACTACAAACTCTTAGCTAGAGGGCACTCCAATCTTGCTGAGTCTCCCTGAAGATGTGCCTATTTCTTTCAAGCCATAGATTCCACAGTGTAAAAGCTGGCCCAGCTGCCCAAGCTTTCTGCAGGATTGATGCCTTGGTGAGCGGATTACCTAAGCGGTTCTAGAATTCAACAAGCGAGGCCACATGCCAGCATGGATAGCCCCATGCATTCCACCAAGAGTGCCATATCTGCTTAGCAAAGGTGCAGAGGAAGAACAGATGCACCTCATTTTCCTCACTCTGGCAACAAAGGATGCATTTAGATAGACCCTAGAACCCACATTTGTAGAGGTTGTCCCAGGTAAGGCATCTATTATAAACTAAAGTCCACATGAAAAATTACATTTGGGCCAAGATAGGCTGCTCCAAATTTTCTTCCCCCATAGGAAATTAACTTCACCATATATTACTTTCACCAGATTGTTATATCCTGCAAACACTAAATATTGGCCGGTAGAGTCACCTCTCCACGCCAGAGCATCAGGCCCTTGTAAGAAGCTGCATCCACAAGAGGCAAGGATCATAACCAGCTCCTGTTGCTCCTCCCTAGAGCCTCCTAGAGGCCAATCTAAGGAATGTTTCCATCTATACCCAGTGGCTGTGCCTAAATTGAATTATTCCTTGTACTGAGCAACTAAATTCCAACCGGCTTCCTGAACGGCATCACACAAAGGCTGTAGGTGCAGATGAGAGGATAGAAGTGGGGGTGAGCCATCCCAAGAATCTTCCTAGAATAGAGTCTCTACTCCACTGTGGCATATCCAGAATAAGCTATGCTTGACTAATTGTGCCCCCAGTTTGAGAGTTTCCCAGACCATGGACCCTCCCCTCTCTAAGTGTAGCCTACAAATATTAATATAATCAACCCCTGATAATTATTTGAATGATAGAATACTAGCCCATAACTGATCTTGATTGGAGCACCACCTCCAGTATAACTTAGCAGCAAGGGCTTAGCTGGCCATAATAGCCGATCATAGGCCAAGCCCTCCATATCTTTTTGGCCTACACACCATATCCCATTTGATAAGACTCCACTTGGTGCTCTGCAAGTTGCCATTCCAAAGAAATTGTTGTGAGAGGGAATCAAACTCCTTAAGGAAGTACAAGGGGGCAGCTTACACCATACATCGATAGATAGGCAGTGCCTGAATCACAGATTGTAGGAGTGTGACTCTTCCTACCATAGAGAGCCATCTGTGGGTCCAATGTCCAACCCTCTATTTGAGTTTCTCAAGAACATTCTACCAGAATAACCTTGGTTGCCTTCCCACTACAATCGGGATCCCTAAATAGATGATCAGGAGAGCTTGAATTTGGAATCTCAAGGTGGCCACAATCCTCCTCTGAATAGGCTCAAGAGTGTTAAAGAATAAAATGGAAGATTTATGGTCATTTATCTTCTACCCAAAAGCATCTAGATACACATCAAGTGGGCTTTGAAAAGCCTCCACCTCCCTAATTCTCGCTCTCCTAATAAGGATAGTATCATCGACAAACAACGGGTGGGAAGTTGTTATTTCCTCTCCCCAGTTCCATCCCTGCACCCTGTTCTGGGACACCTGGGCCCTGATAAGCCTACCAAGACCTTCTGCCATAATTATAAAAAGATAAGGGGAGAGGGGATCACCTTGGCGAAGGACTCTAGAAGCACCGAACAGCTCGGTGGGCTGCCCATTAATAAGGACCGAATATGAAGGTGTGGTGATGTAGCTCATCACACACTGGATCCAATCCTGATGAAAACCAAAGGCCATCAGCACTTTTTGCAAGAATCTTCAGCTAATCCTATCATAGGCCTTCGCTAAGTCGAGCTTGATGAACATGGCTTTTTCCTATGAGGTACTCATGGAGTGGATAGTTTTTGAGGCAATCACTACCTCATCCAAAATCTATTTGCCAGCAACAAAGCCCCCTTGTTCCTCCAAAATGATGTCGGGGAGGCAGCCTTTTAACCTTTCTACAATGAGCTTGGTAATGATCTTATAGACCACATTGCAGATCGTAATAGGCCTAAAATGGTTTAGTTGATTTGCCTAATCCTTCTTCAAAATTAGAACAAGAAAGGTAGCATTCAGAGCTCTCAACATTTCCTTGTTGGCAAAGGATTCCTGGACCACATTCAAGAGATCCTAGTTGATTATATCCCAAAATTTTTGATAGAATTCCACAGGGAATCCATCTGGCCCTGGAGCTTTGCCTCTATTCATGCTGAAAACCACTTTTTCTAGTTCCTCCATAACAATCGGCTGAAGAAGAGCCTCATTAATACCAGCTGTCATCAAAGAGGGTATACAAGATAACACTATGTGTTTGGCCTCCACAGCAAGAGGCGGGCTAGTGGAGAACAAGGCCGAATAGAAATTGACATCTTCACTAGAAATAAATTGGGAATTAGTCATACGAGTCCCATCTGCATCGATCAGGGAGGTGATGAAATTTTTATTCCACTTGGCTTGGACCAACTTGTGGAAGAACACTGTGTTCCTGTCACCTTCCTGGAGCTAGTCTATTTGAGCCTTCTACTTTCATAAAATTTCCTCACGAAGTTCCCATTCTGCTAGCTCATTGCTCGCAAGAGACTCTTCCGAGCGAAGATCTTCAGAAAAGCCAATGTCCCTGATTTCCCAGGTGACCCTGTCAAGGCGTTCTTGTGCCCTCTTCCTCATGGCGTGAAGGTTACCAAAGCTGTTGATATTCCAATATTTTAGCTTCCTTTTGACATTCTATAGTTTTTTGGCAAAATAGTACATAGTTGTACCATAGTTGGGTCCTCCCTATTTCCACCACTGTGCCATCAAGTCTTGAAGGGATGCCTCTCAAAGCCACATAAGTTGGAATTTAAAGGGAGCCTTCCTTGGCCCACAGATATGACTAGTAGCCAACTTGATCAGCCAATGGTCAGACCCTCTCCAATCAAGAATCTCTGATTCCAAGGAGGTAGAGCTTGACCACCAGTAATAAGAGACAAGAAACCTATCAAGCTACTCAGCTATAACATCATCACCAATTCTCCTATTGGTCCAAGTGAAAATTTTGTTAACGGGTTTGACATCTGACAGGCGGAGGTGGTCAATATTTTGCCGAAGGATCTCTGAAGAAAGTCCCAGCCTGGGCAACCCTCCTCTCTTCTCTTCCAGGCTGAGAACCATGGTAAATTCCCCTATTATAATTCACAATAGGAAGGGATAATAGCTCCTAACAAACCTGATGTGATCCCATAACTTCTGCTGCCTAGGAGGGTCCATAGGAGCATAAACATTAGCTAAAAGAATAAGTTCCTTGGATTCCAAAGAGAAGGCCATCATTAAGAGGGCTGAGGTATCTGATAGCCAATGGTGAGGTGTTATTTTGTTTGGATTCCAACAAATGGCAAGTCCCCCTGAGCTCCCTAGTGCACCCACACACTGGTTGTGACTGCAATACCAAATACTCAGCTTATAGACAAACCAAGACTCAACTGAATGTTTAGTCTCCTAAACACAGAGGGCATTAGGAGAATGATTCAACACTAAATGATGCATAGATTTTCTTCTGAGGAGGATATGCAAACCCCTCACATTCCATGAGAGAACAATCATTAAGTGGGATGGGGGAAATGCTCGTCTAGGGTCTTCACAACCCTCGATTCCACCAGCAAGTCACCTATGATCTTAAGTCTGTCCTGATCTTTTCTTCTGCCTACTCTTGATAGAATAGGCACTGAAGCTTTTTTGAAAAGTTTTTTCATGAGACCAAGCACTGAACTAAATCCTTTATCCTTTTTGGAGTTCTCCATTTCCATGATCACATCCGCCCATCAAACTTCCTTGTCACATGGAGCTGGCAGACTTGTGGATGCACAATCCTGCCCTTCTTGGGCAAGTTCCTAAATTAGGTGATGCTCTGAGACTTGCAAGCCTTCATGGCAAGAAAAATGCGCTGCACCCTCAGTCTCTTCCCCCTAAAACAAATCTAGAATACCATCCTCAATCACCATGTCATCAAGCACATCAAATCAGTTGAAACTCATCTCAACTTGCCTGTTAAAATTTGTCCGTTTTAACCCCCGACCCTTCACACAGTGTCTAATAGGAATGAAACCATCCTTATCAAGACACCTTAAGCTTGCTATCCTGTGGTTTGTACCTGTTGATTACAGCTAATTTTTCCCTTTGGTGTCAATGCCAGGATGGGTTTGAGTCATCATGTACTGAGCCATCTGACCAGGTACTTTACTATCATTATTTCCTCGATTCCTAGAAGGTTCCTTAGTTAAAGCTCCTCCATTAGAAGCCTGAGGGCATTGCCTATGCAGGTGCCCATAAGCATGGAAAATGTGACAATGGAATGGAATCATTTCATAATCTAGCTGCTAAATCCAGGAAGATGGTCCCATATAAATTTCCAAAGAATCAGGCAGGGGATTATTCAAATTAATGTCAACATAGATTTGGGCATAGGAAGTAACCTTCCTTTCCAGCATTTGGTGTGCTATGGCCATTGGTGAGCCAATCAAAGCTACAATCTGGTGCAAGACTTCTTCATTCTAGAATTCCAAGGGTAATCTCGGCAATCAAACCCAAACTGGAACACAGGCTAGAAGGTCTTTCATCGAGTTAAATCTAGCATGCCAGGGTTAAAGAAAATGCCCACTGTGTTTGAAGAAGTAGGGCCCTCCTTCAAAAATATTATTATGGTCAACCACAAAAGAAAAACTCACCATAAAGTAGCTGTTCCTAGCCAGCATGATGTCAAAGTCACCCTCGATCTGCCACGGTCGACAAATCCATGCCTCCAGGGCTAAAAGAGAAATACGGATACCCAAGAATTTACAAATTAGAGCATGAGCAGAGAGATAATCCACCTCCTCCTTCACAGCCTCTAGCTCAATCACCACGACTGGGCGCTCTTGAGCTCGGTGGAAATAGCCATTCACCCTTTTAATCTTCGTGTCCTCATTCATAAAAGACGCCTCCCCTCCCTGCGAAGAACCCCCCAGCAGAGGCTGTTCCTCCCTGGGGGCTGCAACTCAGCCGCCCAAGCTTTGCTCACTACTCATAGCCATTGAATTCCTTTAATTAATAATTACCATTGCATAAACCTTTTTCCCATTTTTTAAAGATGTCAGTGATTTTAAGTATCTATGGATCTTTTTTATTTACTGTATGTTATGTTTTTGGATGTTTAATTTAATTTATTTTCTTATTTCTTGCATGAAGTAAATTTATATAGTTATTTGGTTATCCTATTTATTTTTATATATTTTCCTTTATGGGTGTTTTATTTTCATGAAAACATGTTTCATGATTGACCATTTTCACATAATCCATCTTATTCAATGATGTTTGTGTGACACACACAACACACAACATATCACACACTAAACATGTGAACCAAATTATGTTTTTAAATTGAAATTATGTGTAGTGTTTATTTAATAGTATGACAAAGGACAATGTATGTCCCTACCCTATCATATAAGGATTTTAAGGGATATTATCCTTATTCTTTCCTTGTTTAGCTTCATTTATGTGTGTGTGTGTGTCAAAGGATATTACCTATATACTTGACCATGGCATAGAAAAATTGACCTAGACAAAAGGCATATCTATATTTGAGCAAGTAGTTATGAGAAAAGTTTACCATATACTTAAAAGACCCTTATTTTGATTTGAAATATTGGTTCTTGAAATAACTTATTGGGACATCAATAAGGGAGTGGGCTGATTTTATAAAAGTTAAATAAAAATATATGTGGATAATTATAATGTTTTATTATCATGATTAAATTTTATCATAGTCAATTAGGGGAGAAGTGTGACTAGGTTTCTACACGAGGGATTTCCAATTCACCCTTTGGAGGCATAAGTGAAAATAAGATATCAATGTAAATTATGGAAAAGCTCCACATGCATGATAAATATTTCCATGACTTATACTTTTAGCTATATGTAGGCATGTTGGTGCCTAAAAATCTTACAAATTATCACTTGGATTTCAAATAAGAGTTGAAGAGTGTAGACCACATAAGAAGAGAAGGTTTTATGGTAACATGAGTATAGGATTGGTGAAAAGAATCTTGTTTACAAGCTAGGGAAATTATTCCACATAAGTCACCTTCTTTATTTGAAATATTTTTGCATTTAGCTTGGATTGCATTATGGTAATTTTTAATTGTTATTGTTGAGATATAAGATTTTATAGGCATGTATAATCATGCATATTAGAACATCTAAATCAATTAGTGAATAGGTATTATGGAGGTTGTATTTGTGTGTTTGAATACTATGTCTTATTTGATAATAATGAATCAAAAATAAAATTAATTACTTGGCCATTATTAGGCTTGTTAATTCACTTTCCATTATATTTGATGTCATAGATTTCCATTAGGAAGATGAAACATTGTAGCATTGAGTGGAAAATAAAACCTTAACTATGGTTTTGAAAGCATATTATATATTCCATGATAGTATCAAATTTATATGATTAAATATTCTATATTAAAATCTATGTTTTATTATATTTAGATATATGTATTAAAATCTGTTGTTCCTCCTTCCCTTCAATCATTCTACAAAATTGTGTATTATGAAGATTACATGCATATTATTTGACAAAATGACACTATGTCATAATGGCATGAAATTATAGTTCAAAGCATGATGTAACATACATATTTAAGTTGAGGCCATGTGGTTGTGTTGGGGCAATTTGATAGAGTTGAGTTTTATGTTATTTTATAATTATACCCCTTGATTAACATTGAAGTTGATGTAGTTGTCAGCTATAAAATCATCCAAGATCACCCCAAATAATAACCTTAAATAAATACCTAAACCTATAGTTAACTAAAACTAATAGTAACATTTTATTTTATCATATGATATTTAGAAGCAACAATGATACTAATTTTTCTTAACTTGGTTCTCTTTTGGTTGCACCATTTTCTAGTAGTAAATTGTAGAAGAAACTACATTTTTTGGGTTGTAATTGGATACAAGTTAGCTTTGAAAGATGCTTGTTTCTTTTAGTATACATCTAAATTTTCTCAAACTTAAACTAGTAATGGATTATCCCCAACTTCATCTCATATTATATACATTTTTATTATTATAATTTGGTTGTTTAGTATTTTTGGTGAGTCATTTCTATTAGTCATTTAGTCTATTTTTAAGGGTAAATCAACAAAAATCATCCTAACTAATAACCTTAACTAAATAACTAAACCTATAGATGACAAATAAAAAAGAGTTCAAATATTTTATTTTATCATATGAGAACTAAAATAAATAATCCTATTAATTCTTTCTAAGATCTATTGAATTTTAATGGCACCTTTTCTAGGAGGAAATTATGGCAGAAAATACATTTTATGGGTTGTAACTAGTTGTATGTGAGATTTGAAATAGGCTTGGTTGTTCGAGTAGAAATGTATTTTTTATCAAACTTAAATTGGTACCAGATTATCCATATCTTTATGTTGTATGAAAGACTAATTTTACCTTTTAGTGATTAACTATGTAAATACTATATTTGATTAAAGGGCTAAGTAGTGTAAATAAGTGAAATAATATGTCATAAAGAACTACTGATTTGTTACAGATTTTGACTAGATTTGACTATCTAATTTTTTATAAATATATGCAAATAGAGACTTATATGCTAAACACCTAATATGGAATATCTGAGTGCTTGAAATTGAGATACAAATAGGTTTGAGTGTTTTCAAGAGTATTCCTATGTCAAGTCCCTTCCTAGATAATAGCACCACACTTGGATAGTATCACCATGAGGCTCTAGTGTCTTGAAAATGGTGTTAGTGTCCTCTATGTAGGACTACTCTTAAATTTTGGGTATACCTACACATGTGTTTATTGGTTATGTTCCTCTCCACATGAATTTTTGAAGCCCTATATTGTTCCTATAATAGATAATTTATGATGCAAACCCTAATCTTCCTTGTGTAAGGCATGAGCTAAAAAATGTGTTCATTATTAGGATAGGCTAGATATCCTGAACACTTTGATTTAAATACAATTTACTACATACCAATGCTCTAAAGGGTGATCAAGCCTAATGTAGTGTTCCCCACCTAAGTATTGTTGCAAGTGCAAGTGATAATAGAATGATAGTGGTTTGGAATGCCTTGAGTGTGCTTGAGATTGAAAATCTAATAAAAGTTTGATTAGGGTAGTTGTAGATGGTAGTATGTAGAAGTACGGTAGAATAGGGATTGATTACCTTTATCTTGTTCAACTTATTTTGTTTTTGAATAGTTATTTTACATTAAATTTACATATAATGGATAAGGGTCTAAAATTTGTGTATTTATAGAGTTTTATAGCTTATGTGGATAATAAATATTGTTTAGGGTAAACTTAGGAGAGTAATAATTTTGAAAAAATATATTTTGAGGAAAATTAGGGAAAAATAAATTACCACCATTTTTTGGACCCTAGCACCACATGGCTCTAGTGTCCTTAATATAGTGTTAATGTCTAGATGGTAGGATGCTAGGCATGAAGGGCTGGGATCTAGAAATAAGGGTCTAAGACTATGTTTTGGTTGGTTACAGATGCCTATGGTCCACACAAAGGCTAGAAACATGTGATAAAATGTTATAGGATAGGTTTAGGGGTAATATACAAATATGTCATCTAACATAGCACTCTTAACACATAAATACAACTTTTAGGTGATTAGATTTTCCCCTCTTTTATATTAGAAATGTAGCAAAGAAAAATGACTAGTATAAAGGAAAAATAAGTGTACATGGATTATCTAAGAATTGAAGCCTTTGAAATTGAGTGTAGGTATGTGAATTTGGGTCTACATATGTGAAGCCTGATCAAAAGTATGACCTTCAAATGAAACATGCATAAATTATTCCATACCTTAGATATATCAAAATTAAGAGGCTATGTTTAATAAAGAATTAACTAAGTAAATATTAATAAAGAGATGGGAAATAGAAAATGTATGAATACACATCAATAGGTAATAAACCAATGCATGAAACTAGTGACAACATGTGTGTGTGTGCATGTAGAGAGTGATAAAATTGATGAATATCTTAGATTGAGCTGATAACTTACTCAATCTTCATGTGTGGGTGCCTCAAGAACTCAATCCAGTTTTGACTCCTTCATTGCCCACCCCTACTTGGTGGATCATGAATTGTGAATATATTTGATTGGACTAAAAGTGTGTCAAACCCTTTGATGTGGGTGGATCAAGACCTCAAGTAGATAATAACTCCATAATTTCCCACGCATGTGTAGTATATGCATCTAAAAATTGAACTGTGCAAAGTGATGGAAATATATAATTAATTATATATAACTATGTATGTTAGTTCTATGACCAATTAGGTACATTTGGCAGCTTTGGGTCACTCGAGAATGCCAAACACTACAAATAGAGTGAATCATGGAAATTCCAACAAACTAGAATATGATTTGAAGTGTATATAATGTAGAGAGTGACATGCAATTTTACATTCCATGAAATCATCCATTATGTAACTTAGCATATGGAAATAATGTGTCATGTGCATGCCCCCTATTTTATATCTAAGTATATTTATTCTAGATTGAGTTTTAATGACTATATCTAAGTATCTAAATTGAATAAGTGAATGATCATGTCATGGATGATGCTACCAATTTGAGAAACCAATATGAATTTGAGTTAAACTAGTGTGAGTCTGAGAAAAATCTAAGCATAACTATCAAACCTATAGTTGTATACGTGTAAACATGTAATGTACTTGGTTTATTATTTTAGCTAATCTAAACTATCCTAAAACTAGGATTATTGGATAATATAACCACATATTGAAGATTAATACCATGTGGTGTTAGTGTCCCTCTGCGGGTGCTTATGTGTGTCTAATTTAAAATTTGAGTCACTTTAATAATTTTTGATTCCCTATTTTTTCTTGTGTTTTACCTATGTGATTTTATGAAATTGAGCCTTTGTGATGAAAAATGTTCTATGAATTGAATGTTGGATATTTATAGCTATGAAAAACCCCTGTGAATTCCCACTCTTTAAAGTGTAGTTATTAAACTTGTGCAAGTACATTCTTCAAAATAAATAGCTCTACAAAATGTGTGTTTGATAGAGAATATATGATAAATACATGATAATTCAACACAATGTGCAAACATAACATAAAAATGTTAGAGAATCTAAGCATAGGCATGCAATTTAATATGTATGTTGTGTCTAGAATTTCAAAAGGGTGACAAGAGAGATGTAATTACTGTGGATAAAAATAAATATGGGTAGCTACCTAGGGTGATAGGGCATGATGTCCATCAAAACACCCAAGTAGGAAGGGTAGATGTATGAGGTCCCTCATGAAATTGAGAATTAGTATGTGTAAAAAGAAACTATAAGTGTCATAAAGCATACATAAAAAACATAAGATGCACGAAAAATATGCCAAGGGGCCACAATATAAGGGACATGGGCACATGTCATTAAATCTAAGAAGAGAAAATATACAAGGACATGTTTAACTATGCACATATTCAAGCAACAAACAAGTTATCTTAGAGATACATATAAGGACATGGTCAAATGTTCACATACATAATCAAACAATCACATCCAAGAAACATGGGCACATGTCCAAGGCATACATGAAAAGAAGTGGAATAGAGCCAAAGAAGAATGACACATTCAAATGACTTAAACTAAAACAAACATACAGAATATAATCATGTCTAAACTGGTAAACATAGAAAATAAAAAATGCATGAATGTAGTAAAAATATATTTAAGTTATATGATAAATATATGCTAAGTCTAAACTAGTGATAGTCAATAAAAAATCTGAGTATGAGTAGCAGTGATCAATATCAAGATATATCAATAAAAAAACTGGACTGTAGAGAATGTAAGGATAGAACTTGGTAATTGAAATTGTGTATAATATACCCAAAAGTGGGTGAATGGGTCTAATGAATAACCTTTAATTATAGTATATACCCACATGGGAAGATGATAACAAGTTTCAATCAGTGTAGTGGACTTGACTCCACTAAGTAATATAAAATAATTCAAAAAGAACAAGTGAAGCATTTATGTATGATAAAATTGACTTTACTATGATAGTTAGCTTATGTAGTGTCTATAAAAAGTAATAAATGTGAATATAATAATGCATATAATCTATAAAATTTTTTTATTTTTTTGGTAATTATTTGATTTCTTTTGTGTTTCTGGCAGGCTATATTGTTTTTATATTTTACATAAATAATCTATGTAAAAGTAACATGAAAATGATATATGTAAAAGGAGAAAAATAGAGGGAATGTATGTACAATAATAGATAAACCATATTAACCAATGAGTCTCATGGAAGACTCACTATCACTATGGTTTGTGTCAAAAATATGAATGATATTATTTCATGTAGTGTGAATATTATGCTTTAGTTGAATGTTATTCTAGTAGGAATTTGAGTATTATTCATCATTATAATCATAATATTATTCAACATAAAAATCATGATAACATGGATTATTAGATGGAATTTCCACATACTATGGAATTGACATTTCTAAAATGTGCTTTTGAATATTGATTATTTTTCCATTTAAATTGTGCTTATGGCAGGCATATAGTGCTATGGAGGCTCTTTAGCTACAAACCCTTGTTTGAGAATGATTATTGGATTAGCGTGAATTTGATTTTGCAAGTTATGTTCTCGCTCTTTCTATAACATGTTCTATGTATCTGGTTGTTTTTACTTGATAAACTATATTTGTGAATAATTTTACTTAGGGTGTTAAATAAACCTAAAACATTGTTAACAAATATTATCAACTTCTAGAATAGTATTCGTGATTCCTTGGGCCTACTTGCCCAATCCTTGACCATGATAATCAAACTATTGTAGATATATATGACCAAAATCATACCATTTTAAAAGTTGATACTCATTTGGGATAGATAGGTTTTCTTACTTTGACTATGTTTGTTGTGTTGTTTCTTATTCTTATTATGTTTTGTGAAATTTTTATTGTTCTTAGTTATGCTTTGATAGCCACTTTTTTACCATTTCTAAATTTAACCATTTTTTAATTCATACAAGTGCCATTGTATGTTGTTTGGATTAAGTGCCACTATATGAGTCATTTGTATCCATTATCTATTGTATTTTTATTTTCAATGATAGACATGAATCAGTGTGGTGCACATTCATTCTATGATATGCCCAATAATATATGGATCTCCTTACTAGGTATATAGGGGATAGGTTGATCAACATAACTTTAACAATTTCCCTTAGTATCTAACTTGAACTCTTATTCTACAATTTAATTCTTTTTTAATCACTAGTTACATGTACTTTGTGATGAACTATGATATGGATATGTAACATTATTTTCCATAAATTAACGAGGTGAAGATGGATATATATGATTTATAATATTATGCCCAGGAGGCCTTTGTCTTTTAAGTTAATTTTCCAATGTTGTAATCTTTTCATGTAATAGTTAATTTTGATTTTGTAAACATGTAATTATCTTTATCATAATGATAATTTAATCACATAGAGTCTCACAAGTACAAACCTTGGCTGTTTATGGTTGAACATGTAGGCACACACCTTGTAGGGAAGAGGTGTGAATAGGAAGAGTATGGGGAATTATGACATTGGTATAGGCTACTTGGTCTCATGGAGGAATGATAGTATGGACTTGGTTAGAGTGAAAGTTTCTATCACCCTCATAGAGATAAGGAGGAGAAGAAGATTATTTCTAGTCAATAAGATATGACATTTAAACATGAAACATAGTTGTTAGCTTATGTGTTGAATCCTATATGTGTGTATGAACTTGTTTATTAATGGAATTCTACATAGTAGAAAGATAACATGTTATGATATATGATATATATTTCAATTTATATAAATCATCATTTATGCATGTGTTTATGTCTTTTTTGAGTTCATTATGAGTAAAAGGGAACAATCATGCAAATAAAAATATTAAATGTTGAAAGAAAAAGTGATTAATTTATTTTGTCATTACAATAATGGCTATAATAAATATAAATTAGAAGATGTATGATTCTAAAATCTGAATTCTAGAAATTTAAACCCTAGGGTTATCTAGGGTTATGGTTTAGGCAAAAAATTAAATTACATTAAAAAAATGGAACCTTAATATGGTATTTATTAAATGTGCTAGGTTATGCCAAAAAAATTAAAAATTGAAGTTTGTAACCCTAATTTTGTGCATGAAATTTTGGATAAAGAAAAACTTATGTAGAATAAGGGTTTTAAGCAATATTCAAAATAAGTCATGTCCACCAAATGTTTTAACCTTTTAGGGTTTCTCTGTGTATATCCTATGTTTGATTTAAGGGATAAGTAGCCTAAATTAGTGAAAAAAATGAAATAAATAAACACTGATTTGATACAAATTCTGACTAGTATTGACTTTCTAAAAACAGCAATAAATATATGAAAAAAGATAGTTATCTATTAAACACTTGATATGTAAGATCTAAGTGATGAAAATAGAGATACAAACATGTTTGAGTGTCATCAACATGATCTATATGTTATATCCCCTACTGTATAGTAATACCATACTTGGATAGTAGTTGCATGTGGCTCTAGTGTCCTAAAAATGGCATTAGTGTCATCTATGTAGGATGACTCCTAAATTTTGTGTGCACCTACATAGGTGTTTTTGGGTTATATTCCTACACACACAAAGTTTTAAAATCTATATTATGTTTATAATAGTCATTTTATGAGGAAAACCCTAATCCTCCTTATAAATAAGGCATGAACTAAAGCATGTGTTTATTAGTAGGTTAGGATTGACATCCTCAATACCCTGTTGTGAAGAGGGTTTCTTACATACCAATACTCCAAGGATAGTTCAATCTTGATGTATTTCTCCCCACCTATGTACTAGTGCAAGTGTAAGTGATGCTATAATGATAGTAATTTTGAATGCCTTGGGTGTGTTTCAGATTGGAAATTTGGAAAATCTAAGCTTAGACAAGCTATAGATGGTAGTATGTAGAAGTAGGGAAGAATAGGTGTTAATAAACATGATTTTCTTCAAATTATTTCATGTTTGAACATGTACTTTTATCTAATTTCCATCGAGTGGATAGAGGTATATAAGCCATGTATTTATAGTTTTTTTATATCTTGTGTAGACCATAAATGAAACTTAGGCCAACCTTAAGACAATTTTAGTTTTGAAAATCTATTCATTCAGGAAATTTAGGGAAAAAGTAATACTTCTATTTTTGGGACAATAGTGCCATGTGGATCTAGCATCCTTAATGTGGTACTAATGTCTAGTTTGTAGGCTATTCGGTATGAATGGACAAGATCTTGAAATAAGGGTGTAATACTATGTTTTAACTAATTAGGGATGATTTTGGTCTATATAAAGGCTGGAAAAGTGTGATAAAAGGATCTAGGATATATTCAGGGCTATGTTAAAAATAACTTATTCCAAGTATCACATTTAGCACTCAAATACCACTTCTAGGTAATCAGAAATACCTATTTATTATTCTAATTTGGTTGTTTCCTATTTTTGGTTTGTCATTTCTCTTGATTTTTTAGTCTATTTTCTTGAGTAAATCAGCCTTGAGCAACCTATAATTTGGATCTATAAAATAACTATCCCCATGGCTATATATTAATAATACACCAAAACTCTATATTAACCTCAAAAGAATCAAATCTAACAATCTGAATTAACCTTATCCTTTTTAGCCTTATTATTTGAGTCCTATTTTTAGAGGATTTCATAGAAAAACTTCTCCTCGTCTAGGTTTCTAATTGTAAAGGTGATTAGAATTGGATGTAACTAGTTAAAATTAAATTTATTCTATTTTTTATTACTAACATGTTTGGTTTGGTAAGAATAAAATGTTGAAATTACAATTGATTTAATTGGATCATTGTAGTACGAGAGTTGGAATGAGAGAATCAGGCATTATATGACACTAATGTGAATAGTATGCCAATTGCCTATACATGTATAAAATGGTATCATTATAGATGAATACATTAGGTAGAATTATTAACTAATAATTTCATCTAAATTAGGTAAACAAGTGATATATGAGTTTTGTTTTTTACTATATACTTTATGATTCAAAAAATATGAATTTTCTTGATACATTTTAAACTTATATGTCAAACTATTTATAGAAAGAAGGTGAATTACTAGCTATATGTTAACCTTATTTAACATGTTTTATTAAAGGATGGAATTATATTGAATAACGTCTCTAGATGATTTTGTTCTATTGTTTTTTTTTCATATTGTTATGGAAAAACTTAATCCCAATAGTGTGTTTAATGCACTATAAGCTTATGTCATCATATAAAAAATATCTTGAGGAATGTAACCTTTCAGCTATCATAGAAATATGGTTTTAGACCTTCATTATCTATTATATCTTGTTTGAAAAAGAATTTTATTGTTATATAATTTAGATGGGTGGTTATATTTTATATAGTGTTTTAATTGATTGTATATTTCTTCATTTATTATGCCTCACATCTTCCACATCCTTTCTTTATTCCTTAGTACTATTTGACAAAGAAAACATAGATATTGTATTCTAACATAAATGCTTAAGTATTTTTATTACTACCATACTCAACCATTGATTTTTCAATGATGTTTTCAATACATGACATGTGTCAATACCTGGTTAGTATAGCACTTGAGGGGATAATTCATTCCCTAGTAACTTATGGTGCTCATTTCTATAGTGGTATAAATAGTGGTAGTATTTAGATTTGTTTCCATTATTGTATGAATCCTACCCCGATGAGCTTATGTCTTTATTTGTATATTTTCATTTCATATACGCTTGTAGTATATAATATTTGCTGATGGGTCCAAAATATATTGAGACCATAAATCTATTCTCTTGAGTAAGCTATTTAAATGACGTAATGGATTTACATGTATTAAATTTAGTTTGGATAAAGGTTTTCCCATTTGGAAACTTTGTGTGATAATATCTTATACTTGTAACTTATAGTTATGTACATTTTATAGATGGAATATAATTGTTAGATATAAACCCCACCTGAGTTGTGATTTATAGAACCTTTGGATGGGGTCATTATGCACCATGGAGGATGTTGTATACCTTTTTATGGATTTAATAAAAATTCATAAAAACCATCTTAGTTGGGTCTATGCATTCATTTAATTTTTTTTAACAAAACTTAGTGATATCATTTAAATAAATTTATATTTGTGACATCTCATGTTGGAATTAGGTTAGATATAATAAATTGCTTAGGTAAATGCAAGCCCATATTTGGTTAAGTCATTTACTCAAATAATGCCTTTGATTCATTCCTATTTAAGTTATTTGAGTGTCATGGTTAAGGTTGGATGCTAAAGTTGAGGAGCTAGTATAAGATGCCATGATATTAAGTAATTTTAAATGTCTTTAATTTATCTAAATGATCTTGGGTATAATGGTTTCCTTATCTAAACAAAGATTATATATATAGGATAAATATATCTATAAAAAATAATCCAAGACATTATAATGAGTGTGCGTTATAATCAATTGACATCTCATGTTAAGAAAATTGATCCTCCATCTTGTTTAGATAATTCCTCATTATGACTAATATCATGGCTAAGGAAGAAGAAATAATGATAATGAAATAAATACATTGTTAGTCAATTATGTGCTTTATATTATTCCTTATTATCTTAATTAAGTCTCATCTCCTATGACATAAGGTCATCCAAGGGAAGAGATTATATGCTCATGATAATTATACTCATACCATTAAGAATGAATCCAAAGATATTTTGAGGTTACAACTCTAGTAATTAATAGTTCTCAATTTTTATATTATAGTGACTTATTCTTCATTAGATATGGATTTATTCACATTGTTAGATTAGGAAGACCATCCTTGAGTTGTGATAATGGTGGGACTATTTGTGACTCCAATAAGAATTTAATTGAACTAAGAGGGTTTGTTTTGTTTCTTTATGGTTGAATGTTATATCGAATATTGTCTCCATGAGGTATTCATCCTTGTATGTGATTTAAGGATCAAGTAATGCAAAACATTAGCTAACCATGGGTGAAACAAACCTAATGAAAATTCATAAGATCTTTCTCATATTTGTAGATATTGAGTGGATCCATTTTGTTGATGGCTATGCTACAAAGTAAGTATCATTGTCGGTTATGGTCAATAATTTATAATTATTATTATAGCCCTTGAGAAGATATAACATAGTCGTGACAGGTGTTCCTATCAATATACAAATTATAACGTTGATATAAAGATATATTTACTTTTGTAATTAATTATTATTTAGAATTATGTGTCAAGTCTAAAGGAACACATGCCCAAAAAAATTGGTTGTTTTATGGTGGTTATGTGGAGGTAGTGCATTACACTTTGTATCAGAGCATGGTTATAAGATTAGGAGATCTAGGAAAAAATGTTCTCTTGGTTCATTTACTTATGAGGGGAATAAAATCCTTATGAGTGTGGTACTTGTATAGTGGGTATGTTTATAATGTCAATTAAATATAGACCAAACAAAGTAATTTTTGGAGTGTTATTTTTTCATATGAAACTCTTGAACCTTGTGGACCCTAAATGGTTTATTATATTATCATGTCAAATATGTATATGATAAGGAGTGACATTTGATATATTTTTTTAATCTTATGTATATTTTGTGTCATGTATGCATTATAGATTAATAAGGAAAAAAATAATATTAATTATCCTTAGCTGGTTGTCTTTTGGTTGTATCATTTATGGGAGAAAATTGTAGAAGAAACTATATTTTTAGGGTTGTAACTAGCTAGAAGTTACCTTTGAAAGGGGATTGGTTCTTCTAGTAGACATCTAATTTTTTGAAAAATTAAATAGATAATGTATTCTCCCAAGATTTATATTCTATTAGAGACATTTTTATTGTTATGATTTGGTTGTTTCCTATTTTTAACGAGTCATTTCTCTTATCCATTTAGTCTATTTTTATGAGTAAATCAACCTAAATCAGTTTGAATAACAACCTTCAATAAATACCCGAGCCTATACTTTCCTAAAATAAGAGTTCAAACATTTTATTCTATCATATGATAAATATTATAAACAATCATATTAATTATCCTTATCTCAGTTGGCATTTGGTGGCACTATTTTTAGGACGAAATTAAAGAAGAAACTACATTTTTTTTGTGGTAACTTGTTGCAAGCTAACTTTGAAAGAGGATTTATTCTTGTAGTAGCCATAAATTTTATATAAAATTTAAATTGTAAATATTTTCTCCCCCAATTTATATTTTATTAGAGAAATTTTAATTTTTTCTATTTAGTGGTTTCCTATTTTTGGTGAGTCACATTTCTTTGCCATTTAGTCTATTTTATTGAGTAAATTAGCCCCAAGAAACCAAGAAGTTGGTTCTTAAAAAATTTAACCCAATGTTTATCAAGCTATATATGAATATCACAAGAATCAAATACAAAAACATGAATCCAACCTCTCATTTTTGGCCTTGTTGTTAAGACCCCATTCCAAGAGGCTTCCATAATAAAATTTCTCCTTGTCTATGTCGTTAATTGTGAAGGCACTTAGAATTGATAAGATCTTCATAATTAGATTTAGAATGATTTTTTTTATTTTTATACTACCATGTTTGGGTTGGTCATAACAAAATGTTGAAATTGTATTTGCCTTATTTTGATCCTTCTTTAATGAGAGTTAGAATGAGAGAATCAAGCATTTTATGATGTTGCTGTGAAAATCGCATCAATTGTTTATACATGTATGGAATGATATCCTTGTAGAAGAATAATTAAGGTGAAAATTATTCATTAACAACTACATATAAATTATGTAAATAAGTGGTACATGAGGATTGTATTTTGTTATATACTTTATGATTCGTAAAATATGAATTATCATGGTAAAGTTTAAATTTATATGTCAAGCTTTTTAGTAGAAGGATGGTGACATTATAGCTATATGTTGACCTTGTTTAACATGTTTTAGTATATGGATAAATTTTCCTAAATTACCCATTTATATTATTTTGATATCTTATTTTAATTTTTTGTTGTTATGAAACAACTTAGTCTCAAAAGTGTGTTCTTTCAACCAATCATTCTTATTGATGTACTAAAAGTTTATGGCATCATATAAGAATTATCTTGATGAATGTAACCTTTCATCTAAAATAAAATGAAGGTTTTAAACCTTGATTAGCTATTATATCTTTTTTAAATTGGAATTTCATTATTATATAATTTATAATGGTGGTTATATTTTTCACAGTGTTTCAATTAATGGTATATTTCTTCTTTGATTATGCCTCAAGGCTTTCGAGTCCTCTCTTTTGCCCTTATTATAATTTTTTGAGAAAGAAAACATAGGTCCTACAATCTAACATGAATTCTTAAGTATGGTTATTACTATCATACTTAACTATTGATGCTTCAATGATGTTTTCAATTAAGGACTTAGTATGGCAATGCCTAGTCATTATTACAATTGACCAGCTAAAACATTCCCTATTAAAAAATGATTCTTACTCAAATAGTGGTATAAATAGTGGTAGTGTTTGGAGTTATTTACACTATTGGTTAAATCCTACATTGATGAGCTTATGTCTTTATTTGCCTATTTTCATTTGATAGATGCCTAGACTATATAGGATTTCCTAATGAGTCTAAAATATATGAAGACCATAATTATATTCTCTTAATTAGGGTATTGAAGTCACCTAATGTCTTTGTGTGAATAAAAGGCATTTTAGATAAAAGGTTTCTTGTGTGGAAACTTTGTGTGATAATATCTTACAACTGTAACTTATGGCTATGTGCACTTTACAATGAGAATATAATATTTGGGTATGAACCCCACCTATGTCAGGATTTTGAGAACCCTTATATGGGGTCATTATGAATATTGGAATATCTTTTATACCTTTTGAGGCATTTATTAATTCTAGGTAAACACTCATAGTTTGGTGTATACATTATTTTAAATTATTCTAGTAAAACATGGTGATCTCACTTAAGAAAATTTATATTTGTGACTTCTCACCTTGGAATAAGGTTAGTTATAATATTTTTATAAGGGGAATTGAAACCCATGTTTGGTTAATTTAGTTTTTCAAATAATTTTATTCATTCATTCAAGTTTAGGTTATTTGAGTACGATGATCATGTTTTGTTGCTTGAGATGAAGAACTAATATATGATGCCATTATATTAAGTAATTTTAAATGTCTTTAGTTTCTCTATTTGATCTTGGGTATAATGTTTTCACTATCTATGCCAAGGTTATATATAGGATTAATATCTATAAAATAAATAATCCAAGACCTTAAAATGAGTGAACATTATAATTAATTATCATTTAGGTTTAGGAAAATTGATGCTCCATCTTATTTAGATAATTACTAATTATTACTAATGTCTTGGCTAAGAAAGGATAATTAATGATCATCAATTAAATCCACTATTCATCAATTGTATGCTTAGATCATTATTTATTCTCTTTATCAAGTGTCATCACCTATGACATAAGGTCATCTAAAAGAAAAGATTAGATTCTGGCAAGACTTATACTCATACCCTTAATAATGATTCCAAAGAACTTTTGAGGTTATGACTCTAGTATTTAATAGTGATCTATTTTTAGATTATAGCCACTTATTTTTCATTTGATATGAATTTATTCACTTTTTTAGATTAGGAAGACCATCCTTGAATGGCGATACTAATGGGACTATCTTTGACTCTAATAAGAAGTTAATTAAACTAAGAGGGTTTGTTATCTTTCTTTATGGTTAAATGTGGTATTAAGGTTTGTCTCCATGAGGTGTTCATCCATATACATGATTCAAGGTTCAAAAAAAATGAAACATTAGTTAACCATGGTTGGAACCAAATAACAAAGCTTCCTAAGATCATTCTCATATCTACAAATATTGAGTGGCTCCATCTTGCTAATGGTTTTACTATCAATTAATTGCCATTGTCAGTCATGGTAAAAAATTATAAATATTTTCATATTGCTTGAGAGGATGTTACATATTAATTACAAGTGTTCCTATCAATATACAAATTATAACCTTAATATGAAGATCCATTTCCTTTCTTAACAACATCTTCTTTCCACTTATATGCTAAGTGTAAACACACGCACACACCAAAAAAAATGAAAAAGAAAAGAAAAAGAAAAAAAATGGTTTTGTTGTAGTGGGTGTGTGAGGGTAGTCTATTATGGGCACAATAAATCATATAAGAATGAGGTCAAATGGAGATAAATACATTTAACTTTGGTTAGGTTCGAAGCCTACTATTGGTAGTTATAAAATATTATTTCATAGACATACTACAATCATTGTCAGCAACTCAAATACTCACAACACTGTAACATACAACATTATAAAACTAGGATGAAATGTTATTTAGAACCATTATTTGATAAAAATGAAGTAATTGTCAGGTAATGTTAATTAAAATACCATATAAGTGAAAAGATGCAATAAAATCAATACTCTTTTGATTCTACATAAATAATATGGTTCATATAACATTGCTTCAATGTAAAAATCCATGAAAAATCATGCAAGTAATCCATGACAAATAAATTAATGTAAGTGTTTACAAAAATAAATTCAAGGTAATCAACTTTGCTCATTAATCTTACTTGAATATACTAAGTTTGACATCTGTGGCTATAAATCAACATCCATCATACCATTAGTAATCAATTAATAAAGTATTAAAATATATAACGCACATTGCATTTCCATATTCCCAAAAAATAATTTTGGGCCTTCAAATGACCCATTTTTACAATTAATTTTTTGTTTATTTTCATGTTGTCATAACTCATAGAAGCATCTACGCATAGTTATTAATGAAGATAATCCAATAGATCAAAATTAATCATTGAAGTACTAGTAAGTATTAATTTAGAATAATTTATAAATACTAACTTCATTTAGTTTAACTAAATTCAATGGTTGTATCTATCTATGCCATTGCAAATACTCAAAGATATAACATATTGAATCAATATCTTGTCAACTATGGTAATCCATGTAATAACACTCATCTAGGTCAATATGTACCATGTTCCATCCGATTCCATAGTTGGACTCTGGACAATATTTGAGTTAAAATTATTAATTTATCCATAGTCATTTTTTTAAAAAGTCAATACTATCAAGTCATTCATGTCACTTATTGATTTTCCAATTTATCTAGTAAATAGCAATGAAGGTCAGTGAAAGTAATTGAAGATTATAGAATATAAACTTAGTGATTTAATGCGTATGTTAAAAAGCAAATTTATTTTGGTTATATTAAACTCCAAATAAGTTTTTCATCTTATATAATATATATTTTATCTTCATTTAACATTTCCTTTATAAGGACAATTGATATTCTTCTAATCCATTATTCACTACTTTAAATTCATTCCTCAAATATATAACATACACCTAATTACATAATATAGAGCCATATGAAACTTAATTTAATTACACATGATTACATAATATAGAGCTATATGATTACACATGATTTACAGTCAACAATCATTCATACAAAATCATTGGCCGAAATATGAGCTTGCTCAAAAAATTAATTCCACTAATGCCTCTATCTGTAGATCAAGATAGTCTTTTTGATATCCTAACATTGAATTGTAAGTCTTCAAAACTCAAGATAAAATTGCATTCACCATAGCATTTATCACAATTGATGGATTCCACTTCAAAACATACAATCCCAATGAAAATGCACATACTATAAATATTACACCAAGTAATTAGATCACATGTATGTACATACATTCCAACAAGGTGTCACCCTTATTTATCTCTCTAACTTTAATGAACCTAAAAACTATCAAAATAAATAAAATTAATAATATGCTAAGATTTTGAACAATAAATTTTATTGATTCATATTGAATGACTTTAAATAATTTCAAACTCAAAATTTAGAGTTGACATGCAAAATTTCAAAAAAACTAAAATCTTTAAAACATGACTATTTTTACTAGTTTATAGTAAGTTTTGCATGGAAGGATCCATGGTTCTAAAAATATCTCTAAACAATCTAAAAACTATATTATCCTATGGGACTAAATTCAACTAAAGTTGACATTCGGTTATAAAACTATACATTTTTTAAAAATAGAAAATTATCAAAAAGTTCATTAAATGTTAATTTTAGACACTCAGATGATCATTTATGGCCTCCAAAAAATATAGAAATTCAATTTAAGCAGATAGAGTGGATTAGGACAGCATCTAAATTTTTTATATAATCATGTTACTACATGGAAGATCTCAAATGGAGTTGTGGGTCAAAAGCTATGGACTCTAGAAGATTGGATTATTTTTTCTTCATCATTTTCCTCTAGTTGAAAACAACTCAGCTCCTTCATGTTGGACTGATTATACTACTACCATTTGTCTTTATCAATATTATTCATTTCTCACTATATAATCTAAGTGTTATCTTCTTAATCCAATCCTTTCCACTACACCAAATACTTATTATAATTCCTTTGCTTTGTACTCACTGTCTTGATATCTAAAACCTGCACTATCTTTTCCTTCTTCTTTGAAACCTACTTCTCCCAATTTAATTCTTCATTTTCATCATCTTCACCATATTTTCCATGGAATTCATATAAATCAATAGAGATATATAGATATTCTATGGTAAACTCACCTCATAACCATTGTCATTGATTTTGTCCACAATTTTGCATGGTTCAATTTTCTTGTACATCAACTTGTTGTATGTACCTTTTGAAAATATTTATTTCCTCAAGTAAACCACTACCAACTCTACTTCTTAAAATAAATTTTATCTTCTTCTAACATCTACTTCTACTTTATTTTAATGTTACTTTCTTTAAACATTCTTCTTACTACTTCTTGTAACTGTTGCATATGCTTTGCAACTGTTTCTACATCATCACCAATTCGATCAGCAATTGGTAATTGTACCAAATCTAAAGTACCCATAATATTTTACCCATAAATAATTTGAAAAGGTGACTTTCTTGTTGATCTATTCACTAAACTATTATATGCAAACTCATCTTGTGGTAAATCCAAGTCCCATTGCTTGGGCTTCTCTCCGACTATGCATCTCATTAAATTTCTCAAGATTCTATTCACAACTTCTATCTATCCATATTTTTATGGGTGATATGAACTATTTAATTATATCTTAGTACCCATATTCTTCCACAAAGTCCTCCTAAAATGACTTAGAAAATTTGTGTCAATATCTGAAGTAATAGTTTTTTGAACACCACACAATCTCATAATATCCTTTAAAAATAATTCTACAACTCTAGTGGCATCATTGGTTTTTCTAGTTACAATGAAAAGAATAATTTTATAAAATATATCAACAACAATAAAAATTCAATCATTACCTCTATATTTATTTGACAATCCCAACATAAAGTCTATACTCAAATCTATCCATGGTCCTCTTCAAACTAATAATGGCATGTATAGTGTAGTATTTTGTGCATGCCCTTTAGCCACATAACATATCTTGAACCTTGAAACATACCTTTTCACATCTCTCTTCATGTTTGATTAAAAATACTTTTCCTCCACCAATGTTATTATCTTCATCTTACCAAAATGCCTAGCCAAAAAACCACTATGTAATTCTCTTAATATATTGTCTCATAAAGACCCAACTAGAATGCATAATTATTTCCCTTTAAAGAGATAACCTTCTTGTATAAAATACTCATCATGAGTAGTATCTATATCACTAGTTAATGTATTATTTCATTGCTCAACTTCCTTGACAAAATATGGATCAGTATCATATAATTATCTAATAGCTTTAAATTCAAATTCTTCACTCACCATAGTAGTTAATAATGCTACCCTCCTTTTCTATGCATTATCTTCATAATTTTGCTTTCTTAATTTAATTTTCAACACAAAAGTATACCCTTAAAATATAGAAACCCACTTGGCATGCCTACTATTCAACTTGTTTTCTGTATTCACATACTTCAAAGCCTCAATATTTGTAAATAGTATAGCTCCTTAGGCACCAAATAATGCCTCCAATGCCTTAATACTTATACAATTGCATAAATTTAAACATCATAAGTAGAGTAATTGGTTCTTACCTCATTCAATTTCTCATTGAAATATGTTGTTGGCTCTCCTTCTTGACTTAGCACAAAACCAATTTTGACAAATAAAACATCACAATCAACCTCAAACACTTTGTTAAAATATGGTAATTCTAAAATTGGTTTTTTTGTCATCTTCTTTTTCAAAATTTCAAAACTTTTTGTGGCTGCTCTAGTCCATGCAAATTCCTTCTCTCTCAAGCAATTTGTTATTGGTGCTGCAATATTACTAAATTTTTTATAAATTTTCTATAAATAGTTTTTAAAGTACAGAAACTTCTTACCTCTATTATGTTTCTTGGAATAGGCCACTCAATAATTTCCTTTATCTTTTCTTCATCAATTTTCACACCATCTATTGAAACTACAAATGCCAAAAATTCCAAACTATTTTTCATAAACCTACACTTTTTAAAATTTGAATATAACTTCTCTTTTCTTAACATATCCATTGCCATAAATCTATATTGTAAGTGTTATTATTTGGTCTTAGTGAATATAAAAATATCATAAAAATAAAAAACCAGAAACTTATGAATATATTCTCATAGCACTATATTCGTTACCCTCATAAATGTGCTAGGTACATTACATAATCTAGAGGGCATCACCATCCACTAATATAAGCCATCCCTAGTCTTGAATTTATTTTTCCACTCATCTCATTCATTAATTTGAATATGATAATAACCACTCTTTATATCAATCTTGGTAAAATATTTTGCTCCTATAAGCACATATATCATATCATCTAAACAAGGTATAAGAAACCTATACTTTATTATATGTTTATTAATTTCCCTAATATCCACATACATTCTACATCATCCATTTTTATTTAGAGTTAGCAACATTGGTGTTGCACATGGACTCATACTCTTTCTTATCACCTTCTTTCTTAGCAATTTAGTAACCTATTTATTTAATTTTTCATGTTTTATTAGACTCATCCTATAAACTATTTGATGCGATAGAGCTGATCCTAGAATTGAATTAGTGTGATTTTGAATATCTCTCTTCAGTGGTATACTATTTGGTAACACATCAAGCATAACATATACATATTATTTCAATACTCTTATTGCTTTTATTGCTATTGGCACCATTTTTTTTCTTCATTCTTTGCTACTAATACACAACAACTTGCCACCTTCATATCTTGGATAAATTATTTAGTAGAGAGCATGATTTCTATATTTTCTTCCTCTTTAAGAAGTTAAAAATTGACCTTTATACCACCTTTCCAAAAAGTGTATGTGCTATTTTCTCCATAATGAATTACTTTATATTAAATTGCCATGGTCTCCCCAATAACACATGGCATGCATCCATTTGAATAACATGACACCATATTTCATTATTATTACTTTTCCCTTTCAAAAACTTGATTAAACACCTTTTATCTACTCTAACATCATTCCCTTTCTTAAACCATGAAATGTGATAAGGACTAGGATGCTTTTCACATTGAAAATTTAGTTTCTCTATCATTTTTATAGAAACTATATTTTCACAACTACCACCATCTATAATTACATTATATACCTTTCCACCCAAAGTACATCTTGTTAAAAAAATATTTGATCTCAACCATGCATCACCACCTTCTTTATTCTGCACTTGTTCCTTCCTTGGATTGATAATGGTTCTTGTCATCATGACATTCTTTCCAACATATATTGGTGTAACTTTAATATTCTACTCTTGTATTTCAGCCTCAACTAGATTTACTCTTGGACAATCTTTTTGACTCCTTTCTTGATCTTGACAGTACAAATACGCAAATTCTTTATGCCGTTCTTCCCCAAATCTATAATAGATATAATTTATATGCTGATTTAAAAACCATTCTCTAGCACCACCATAACCTCATCCTCTTTGAAATCCTCTTATTCTTTGTTGGTATTGAAACCCTTATCTATTATCATCTTGACTTTCCACAACACATGATCACTAACATCTATTATTATTAGACCCAAATGTGGTGGTATTAAACCCACCTCATCCCCTATTTACCGGTGATCTTCATCTTCTTGGACCAAGGGATGTTCTTATGAAATTATGTCTATTTTGTCTCTTTTTCCTTCAATGCTAATTAGTAAACTTCCTCTATGAAAACTATTCTATGCATACTTGACTCATATTGAATATTAAATTTCAAACCATTTAAATACCTTTCAGCCATTTTCTCTTCTATTTCATCATGCTCCACTCATATGTGAAGCTTATAAAATTCATATGTATACTCTTGTATACTATGATATTTTTGCCTCAAATTTTGAAATCCTCTGTATAGGGCTTGTGCATAATCCACATGAATACATTTCTCTCTTAGATTATTCTCCATATTTTTACATAAATTAATCTTCTCTTTACCTTTTCTCTATCTCTATTTCTACAAGTGATCCCTCCAAATAATTGCATGACCTTTTCATTTTGTGCTTGAAAACTTTACCTTCTTGTCTTCTCTCATAGTCTTTCACTCGAAGAATGTTTACATGCTATTAATCCAATCTATCAACTCCTCTAGTATTAAATTACCTCCATAATATATATCATTAACCTTGATTCCTTCATTCCTTCCTTATAAATATTGAACCATCCTCTATTCTATCAATGGTGGTTACTCTTGTTGTTCTTCTTATTAAACTTCTTCATCATAATATGTGTCTTCTTCAGCTTCATCACCACCTTATCTTCTTCCCTAATTGGTGATAACCTCTGTTAATTATTGAACTTGACTCTATAGCTCTTGTATATTCTAATTCCTCTATGAGATATTCCATCATCCTCTTGATGCATCTTTATCCTTCAAGATTTGAACTTGCTCTGATCCTAG
>JARHVA010010751.1:70000-85000 GCA_037957365.1 Torreya grandis | reverse complement strand
AGAAAGTGTTTTATATAAGCATGCCATGAAGCATAACTATCCTTCCCAAGAAGGATCACTGAAGATCACACAGTGTTCCCCATCTATAATCTCTCAAATGAGGTTGAAACAATCGATAAAGGACACCAAAAAAGTGTATAGCTATACAAAATACTTTGTAATGAACCCCTTTAAGCATGCTCATGAAAGGAACATCAAGCACACCTGAGAATGCATCCAAATGAACTAACAATGATAAAGTAAGTAGAAACAATGATGTATGCTCTAGAATTGAACATCATACTAGGATGAAAATGAGTCCATATAGATGAGATCAATCAGTGCATGATGTATGCTATAGAAAGTAATAGTGCCCATACCCCCTTGAATATGGCACTTTATAACTTGAGTTCATTTTACAAAATAAAGTATACCAATGGAAAGAAGATGAAAAAATATGCACTTTTGAAAAAATAAGGAATCAATTTTGAGTTACCAATCATTAATGGCCTATTTAATAAAATTTGCACAAAAAATTTAAATACAGACAGTTTTAAATGACAAGTATGTCATGTAACCACTTATTAGAATTGGCACTAAATTGTGAATATCCCCACGTAGATGAATTTGTCAATTAAAAAAAAGGAAAATGCATTAATTATCTGCATTGTTATACCTTGAATGAAATGCATAGATTTACAAATTTATAACCACCATAGGAGAAGAATCTTATGAAGAAAATTAGGATAGAATATAGAGTTTCCAATAGTTAGCTTACACTAAAGCAAGTAACAAAAAAGTCATACCCAAGTTGAAATTATAGTTACAAATAGTTAATTATGCTAACACCCCCTTTAAGTAGAACTAAAGAGACAAAATCCTAAAGAGAGGAAAGAGGAAAAAGGAAAGAAGGAAAACCATGTGGGAACAAACCCCCTCCCTTAAACAAAAACTAACTAGGCATGTCAACTACTATGTTACAATATGCTTCACCGAAAGAAGGTCTCATAGAGAGTGAGACTTGAACTTAGTGAAATTCTTTGTGAAGATGTAAATAGTCTATTCAAAAGTGGGACAGTATTATAAGTCAATAAAGAATCCTTGAAAATAAAAGATTACCCAATGTCTACAAACAACATGTATTCCCTTGGGAAGAAACTAATCTATAGGTTGATGAAGAAGCCATTCCATGTCCAACTGAAAAGAGGAAGGATGATATCTCAACATATGTATCCTTAAAAACTCAGTATGAGTCTCCAAGCTTGAGTAAGCCACAAAATAGTAGTGGTAAAAATCCACAAAGAAATATGATAAATCAAATTAAAGAGGAAACCCATGAATGTCAATCTCCAAAGACAATGAAGATGGGCTAATAACTATGCTAAAAATTTTCATCAAAGAGGAGAGATAACCCCTTAAATGTGTCTTCCAAATATAAAATATGAGTCTTCATAAACAAGTTTAAAACTCTTGTCAAGAGATCGTCCTAGAATGTTGGATCAAGAAGACTATGGATGCTTTGTTGTAAGAAGCCATTGTAAGCTTTCAAAGAAACAACATAAAGCTTAGAAGTAGCAACAAATGCAAGGACAAAAGAGTGGTCCTCAAAGAGAATACATATATCCTCAATAGTGTCATCTAGATCCAAAATGAGGGACTCTACAAAAAAAATGTCTAGTAGAAATTGGTTCTAATAGACTGAATCCAAAAGTCAAATTATCCCACTATAATGAATCACTAGAGGCTCTTAAAGAAGCATCTCTACAATCTAAATCTACAATAGGTGTTGTTGATGGGGAATAAATGAATTGATCACCTATACAAGATGTGTCCACATTAGACGAGGTAGTATAAGTCTCAGTATCATCAATAGCCTAGTTTTCCAAGGAAACATCACTTTCAGATGAAGATTCAATGTCTCAATACAATTATAAGATGATGATCCAAGCAGTAAAAGGGCACTTAGTGTGCTCTATGTGATGTAGAGTATCCTAAAGAATCGTATGAAATATTTGTCCATGGACTATGTCATTATTATTAAACCATGCATTCTTTTCATCATACTCACTTGGCTCAGGAATGAGTTCAAGGAGATATGGTACTAGATCCTAGTCAAGGCAATGATTCGTTATCCATTTATTCCAAGACAAAAAGTTCTCTAAAATTAGCCTAATAAAAAATGATGAAAATGGCGTTTAAGAGACATGATTACCCCCCTATAAATGGAACTTTATCTTAGTTTATGAATTCAAAAGAAAACATAAAAATAAACTTCTCCTTCACATGTATTAACATGCAAACACATGAACAAAACATGTAAGTTCATGAAAAGGAATTGTTTATACTCCCTTTATGCTCTCATGAGATGGAAAATACTAGGTGCTAAAAAAACCCATATAACCACAACAAATGAAATCATTGTATAGAAAAAGGGTAGATTCACAAGCATGAGGATGTAGAGGTGTAGAAGCATGCAAGGGAAATAGTAACACATAGCTACATAAATTAGAGAACTCTTGGAATATACATGGGTCATGGGAGGTTGATGCAGATTATTGTGTGCTAAAGGAAGGAATCTTTCAACTAGAAAAGTAAATGAATTTTGGTCAAAATGGCTCTTTCCTCTCAATTATTTCAAAACCTCTATTTCCTAATTAGACCTAAAGGCACATCCTTAGATCTATAATAGTGGCTTGAACTAAAGTTCATGCCAGTTAAGAAGGTTGTGTAGGCCATTGGAGGGAGACATAGCATGGATCTCAGAGTAGAGAGGGTCGTGACTAGGTCGTATAACTTCCATAAGATGGATGTGTGCCTAAGCATTTCCCAAGACCCATCACCTAAGTAGGTTGAATATAAACACCCAAATCTCTAGTACCATGTTAGAATATGCTAGTAAGTGATCTTTTGGTAGGGTGATCACACAAGTATTCTACAAATTAATGACTCTACTTGTACTTAGACATGAAAAAGAAGATGTGCAATAATTTCATGATGTATTGAATTACCTTCTAGTTTTTAATAATCAAATCAACTATAATATCATGGTGAAGAGGAATATAAATTAGGAGTAGGGGGAATTATCTCACTAGAGAACTTAAGATGAAACTAAGTGTAACTCACTATGGAACTCATAAGAAAACTCATAGTGGTACTCAGTAGAACTCCACATAGAATTCTAAGTGGAACTCACCCTCTCACCCACTTAACCTCTTATCACACCTAAGCAAGCTAAAGTTACAAGTGTAGGAATTATCCATTTAATAATTAAATAGAAAAATTAATATCCTACACCAACACCCCCCTATTAAACATAGCTTAGGTGGGTAGAAAAGAAAATATGGGTCCCAACAATAAGGCCTGATGAGGTACCCATATATAATGAAACTCTCAATAAGTGGATTAAAAGGAGAAAACATAGTTATAAAAAAACTCCCCCCAAAAGAGAGACAAAGAAAATATGTTGGGACTACAAAGCCCACTCCAACACTAACCTCATTGTCAGTTATGACTATGTTGGTAGTTTGCATTATCATAATATAATTGATGTGGTTAAAATTTGCATTATCATTTATAAATGGATTTCTAGCTGATACGCATCTATTTTTAGCTAGATCACATAGGCGTAGCCTTTCTCTACTAGTATCCTAGCTATTACATATTGACATTGCATTAGATTTATCAGCATTTGGCATTTGTAAATTGGCATTTCTAACCATGAATTTATCACTATAAAAATACCTCCAACTAAACACTTGTATTGACATCTCAATGTTTTTAGTTTAATTGACAACACTTTAAATTATGCACATAGCTCAAAAGCCACATTCCAACTAACTGTCATGCAGTTGGAAACCACCTTCCAACAAAAGATTTGATATTTTTTAGTTTGATTGAAATTTTGAATTCAAATATATGTATTTGCATATGAATTAATTTGTTTATTTCATGGTGGATGGTCTGGTTGGATTTATCTAAGGGTTGCATCAAATGAGGTCCTAGGTTTAAACCCATTTCAATTTTTTTGTAAAGGGTTTTTATTAGTGTTTTCACCATTTGAAGTTTGAATTTTGAAAAAAAAACATTACATACATTGTTATGACACATCAGGAATGCTAAATAAAAGATTTTTTTCCCTATTACTATTTTTTTAGTTTCTATGTAGTGATCACCATAAAATTCCAAATTGCCCAGAATATTCTTCCAAACTTTACTTCACAATTCTAGGTTCAAGGAATTTTTTGACAGATATAATTTATGATATGTTCAATATATTGTAGTTCCCTTTTTCTTAAAGCGCACATTGTTTTATGTACAATGAAATGGTATATGTAAATTGGATTTATTGTAGACAAGATTTTTATTTGTTTAGTTTTTTTCATTATTTGTAATTGAAAATTTTGCTGGAAATGTAGTATGTATAAAGTGCCACCTTGTTTTTTTTATGAGATCATTTTTGGCATGTGTGTGATATTGATTATGGGATGTCCTATTAATATTATTTTTTGTGACAATCAATGCCCTATGCCAACACATTGTACATAACTACATCACTATAAAGAGTTTGGAAGGGTGATTGCTTAAATCTTAGTGATGTGGTTCTCACTTGGGGTTTATTCTAATGTTTATTTTTGCCTTTATGCCTTGACATCCATAATATCACATAGGCCAATAATAACTTGTAGTAAAAAAATAATATGGTTTTATTTGAAACATTTTCTTTTAAGGAAGATATGACTAAGTAAATATATAAGAATAGGAAACTCAAGAAGTAAAACTCCATTATTTTTAGGAAAGATGCCCATAGATGCACATTGTAAAACATATTTTTTTTAATTTGTAGCTTGAAATAGATATATTGGATATAAAATCTATTCTGCCTATTCTATCATGTAATTTACATTATATTATTGAATCTAGTACCCATCCACTTGATTCAACTTTAGACTATGACCTACTAGATACCAAGTCACTTATTGTATTTGATGCTCTTATTCTTGTGCCTCTTACAAATCCCACTTAATTTTCATCTCCATATATGTTTGGTTATTTTAATAAACATACTACTATCTTTGGCTCCCTCACACTCAATTCTATATATAATCTTGGTGGACATATTTGAAAACCTTGATAGGGCATCATTTACCCTATCCAATGTATTTGCGAGATCACTCATCAAGACATTGGTTTTTATGCAAACATTGTATATTCATTAGGTTTATTTGATGAGAGATCCTATTTCTTTTCTCCACTCTCCATGATGATATTGAGTAGCATATGAGTTATACTACACCTTCACATAGGCATGAAATGCATAAGATTATTATAGTCGGGCATGATCAGGATAACACATGTTTAGATGTGTCCTTGCATACATATTTTATCTACTTGTCACCTAATAAAATTTATCAATCATAATACATCATCCATATTCATCTGTGATGGATTTTAGACTAGTTTTGGCAACATCAACAACAATTATTTGAGATCAACTCTCAACAATTCTTCATCTGCAAAAAGATCCCTTGTTTTAGTATCAAATCTCATTATTATTGATGGTGTATTATATATATCAATATCAATTTATGGTTTCATGCATAATTTTATGAATTTTTTGTTTTATGGGATTATTTTCTAGTTTCAGTAAGTTTACAAATCAATGGAGTGTTTGATGTTTTAGTTCATCTTTATGATTTTATGCTCTATAATGATCAATTTTATCTACATCTTTTATTTGATTTTCCCATGTACATAAAGGACATATTTTTGAAATATTTTTTATGTTTTTATATTCAACACATACATTGACGACATGTTCATCTTAATGTTCATAGATACATCTAGTTTTGTGTGAGACATTTTAGTATTTTTGTGTTCGAGTAGTTGATGTCATGCCAATTATACATACTTTTTGTGACACTCCATCCTTTCAATAGTATTTGTGAGATGGTTTTGATCCTACGTATTTAGGTGTTATGTCCTTTATTAAATATTGGCACAACACACCTTGTATTTTTATTACTTAATTGAATTAAGTATAGGTGAAATGCTTTGTGCTTTTAATGCCACTGATAATATTATTTTTATAAGGCATTATTATGAATGGTTTTCTTAATGATCAAGTACTGAATCATAAACAATCATGCAGCATTGAGTTCCTTTGTGTCGTTCGAGTCCACCTAATGAATTTTTGTCTGATGTCCTTCATTCCATTTAGTGCACCTCATTCAACATTGGCTTTAAGTATTGAATCATTTTATTTTTATGATGCCTTGCAGCGTATGTTTTATCTCTTAACTTTTATTATTGATATTTATTCTTTGAGTTCCTTGGGATGCCATATTTTACCCATGGTACCTACTTTTTATAGTCATTTGTACATTTCTACTTGATCAAACCTAGTTTATATGACCCTTATATAGGTATTTATCTAGTTTATTTTATATTTTATTTCTCTCTAATTATATGATGAAGGGAGTTTATTGGTGTTGATATGTTACAGTTTTGAGCATAATGGAATGTACATAACTAGGTTAGTTATATTATGATTCACACAATCATTTTGATTTTAGCTTCAATTACCTTCGGTCATTATTTTTTTGGATTAATATCTAATGCATTTTTTATTATGTATGTACAAGATTATTCTTTGGTTTTTATTTTACCTACTCCTCCCACAAACCAAAATTATCTATAAAACTCCTTCAACCACCTTGGTTATTTAATCAAAGGTGCTTGTAGATACTAAAATCTGATTTATGTAGTAGGGAAGTCTTATACGATTAGAAAATACCTATCATTGTTGTACTTATAAATTCTAGAATTGGTTGTTGTTGAAAATATCATTATCACTCTCTTTGTGTCTAAGATTATTATCTCTTATCCTTACCATGGTTATTAAAATGACTTAGAATTATATACTATATAAAAAGCTCTAAACCTAATTTTTATCCTTCACTACCATTTATGGACATATACCTATTTTATAGGTTCCTAGACACTTGTGTCTCAAATATACAAATCTATCGAATCAAGTGTCTAATATTCCTAAAAGGTCATCCTAAGTGATTTAATTCGATATATTTATAAAATAGATTTTTATATATATAAGAATAACACTTTGTCATTCCTCATCTAACAAACACTTATAACTCACAAGGCAACATACCAAGAAGCACTCAATCTAGAATTCAAGTGGGAAAAGCTTCCCTATTCATACACATTTTTAAATGAGACATAGGATCAATATTTCCATATGTTTTAAGTATTGGAAGAGTAATTCATGAGATATATTTTCTAAGTTATAGTGTATGTCAATGCATGTCTCTTACTTATCGCACATTAAATCCTTGTGCAAACATAAGAAAATACATAAGGAAAAACCAAATAATTTTTAATCCCTCTTTAGATTATTGACTGTGTAGGCACCTCCCATTGATAGACTAGTCATTGGAGGATCTTAACATTGTTAGATCACTAACCCAATTTTTCCACATTCACTCCAATGGTAAAGAACCCTATGATTTGATAATGTAATAAAGAGTGATAACCTTGTGTATAATCTCTATACATCAAAATAAATGTTATATAAAATATAGAAGGTTGTAGTTTATGGTATCTATATCTAGTTAGTATTCCATACAGGACACCTCTATCAAAATTAAAAACCTATATCAACATAACTATCCTAATCTGACATAAGAGTCTAAGGGTCCAGAAAGAATATTACCTGACTCTAAATATATTTCCAATATCATATTATAGTCTAATTCTATCTTGTTCAAGATTAGACCTATAGTACATTGTAAATAACCTCAGTATCATTTGTTTCCAATTCATTAAAATATCTATTAATAACTAAAATTCACTACTTTTTGAGATCTTAGTTATATAAATTCAAAATAATTTTCATTTTAGTTTTATATCAATTATCCTATTCATTAGGTTAATTCACCATCCGTGTGTAAAATCTAATCTAATACCCCTTAACCCTAGATAACTACACACATCTAAAATTTAGGGTTAAACATATGATGAACCTAATCCATGTGTTTTATTATCATATAAATATTTTATATTCAATATTTCTTCACTCTTTTCCCTAATATTTTTTATTTTCTTCCCTCATTATGGTTGACATGGATTGTTTTGATGATTATGATTATGAAACTATCTAACTCACTATCAATTAATGTGTGAAAAATATTACCTTTGCCTATTTATGAGTGTGCAAGAATGTCATCACAAATATTTTAATGGTGGTTTCTACCATCCTTATAACTAGTTACATGCCACCATCATATCAAGTGCTAAGTTAAAAAACATTAAAAAAAAAATAGACAAACATTTCCTTCACCAACTAATTCCACATTTTATTCACATGAGAAAAATATTCCATTGTATGATCTTGAAAATTTTCACCAAATGCATAATGACATCAAGGTCCATTTTAAAAACTACACAAAATGGGAATTCTAATTCAAATACATTTATTTAAACTACCAATATTCTAAAAATTTGAAATGTTATCCCAACATTATAGGTAGCTATTCTTATTTTCCTTAATTTAATATTAAATTTTTTCAAAATTAAAAGACATACAACATGGAATCTTTACCAAATAACAATAAGGAACCATGAAGAAAGGTGTGTTACAAACCTAATGTGACAAAATATCCTAATGTTCTAAAAACTTCACTCCTCGCAGCATTATCCAAGGTTGCTAATAAAAAAAACTTACATACCAAAATACTCATTCATGAAAAGTGTTATTTACATACCAAAAGAGGTTCTTTGACAAAAGTTTCCAATTTACATTTCATTATTAAAGATGTGATGCAGAAAAAATAGGCAACCTTATGGAGGCCATAAATTTTGACCTGTAGCTCTGTTTGAGCTCTTCCATGCACCAAAATAACCATCTCAAAACATTCATTGTTTTTTTAGGGAGTTATACTTTCTTATGGATGTTTTTGATTTTTTTTCGATGCCATAAGTGATCATTTAAGGGTCTAAAATTGTAATTTAATTTTTTTTCAATAATTTTCTATTTTTACAAATTGTATATATTTAGGACGCAATGTTAACTTCAGTTGAATTTCATCCCATAGGATAAATTTAAAATTTAGAGTATTTTGAGAGATTTTTATAGATGCACGCACTTTCATGTGAAACTTACTATATATAATATGTGCTAAAAATAGACATTTTTTTTAGATTTTAGTTTTTTTTAATGAATTTTGCATATCAACTCTAAATTTTGAGTTGAGGCTTATTTAAACATGCTTTGGGTTTGTAATTATTTGAAGTCATTAAAAATGAATGAATACAAGATATTATTTTTAAAAGCATTTCCTATTGATAATTTATTGTTTTGATAGTTTTTGGTTTCAATAAGATGGATAAACCTTCAATAGATATCACAATATCAATCTTTTTTGGAATTTTAAAAGGTTATACCAAATTTTATAAAATTTAAATATCCAATAAAATTATAAAAATATACTAAATTCTATGATGTCAAACTTGTACTTTTTATTCTTAAGGACGATAATACTAATATGCCTAAATTAAAAAGATGTGATGGATTAGAACCAATGATAACACTTTTTAAAAACACCATCATTCCTACTAATGCTATCAGGACGATGATAAGTGATATTGAAGAGCCTCAAAGGCAAGTACATATACTTCTAATCAAAATGGCTGACCATAATACTAATGTGAATATCACCCCATTCCACAATCAACTAGCTGCACAAAGTATACTTTAATATACTTATTTGTAAGGATTTTAACTACCACACACATATCTTTTATAATCATAAAGGTCCATTTGATCAAGTTATTAAATATATGCATACTTTTGGTCAATGGGATAAATATGATAACTTTTTACTAAAAACCTTTCAATATATATATATATATATATATATATATATATATATATATATATATATATATATATATATATATATATATATATATAAGGGATCATTCATGACTTTTTCACAATTGGAGGATGTCTTCCTTTTGGATTTCAACATACACATGATGCTTATATTTATAGTAGAACATTTGAATAATTTTAAATATTATGACAATGAGTTCCTTCAATATTATGCTATTTTATTTAAATGTACATCATATGCCTAACATTTAGACCCTTGGATTTGGAATTAAAATTCATGATTAGTATAGGTCTTCTTTCCCCATTGATTGAAAGATCATTATATTATTAATATGAATAATTCACATATTTATACTCATATGTTCATAGAAATGATTCATTGATACTAACATATCAGAAAAAACATAGCATATTTCCTTCCAAAAATAATTTTCTTATTCCATATATAAATGAGGAAGGCAAATTATCAAATAAGCACTATGACAAAATATTTTGTGTTTCTCACATCCCTATGTGACATTTAGAAACTTTATTAAATATGGGACCAATATGAGTGTCAAATCCAGAAAAAAAAAACCTCAAGTTGAACAAAGCAAAAAGCTTCTATGTCAACAATATCTAAAAATCACATTATTCATGGGTGGTGTTTACTTTTGGCATCATCATGTTAATCCTACAAAAGGAAAAACCACTTATAATGTAAGACATTTCTAATAAATTAACCTTGATATAAAACAAATATAACATAAAGTATGTTGGAAGGATTGCTTGGGAAACATAATCATAATAATTTCTTGCGGTCCTAAAACAATTCAAAAAATAGTTTGGATTATGTCAAAAAAATATCAATATGTGTTCACGATAACATCACTTCAATTATACCAAATGGAAACCAAAATTAGCTAAAATCAATCATGAATTTCCATTACTCGTGATGGAAAATTGATCTATATATCACATAATGTTAATCATCTTTTACATAAAATATAAAGTAGGATAATGAATTTTCCATCCACCATTTTCACCTATCCAAACATTTTATAAATAATGAAAATTATCCAACCTAATGTTGAAAAAATCAAATAGAAAAAACAACTCAAATATGATAAAAATAAAAATAAATTCAAATAATTTATAAATACCAAAAAAATCTATATGTTTTGAGTTCTACTATTTCTTATACATGTGTTGTTTGCTCCATTTTAGTATAGAGAATGTCACTCCATTTGTATATACACATGTGTTTCATGATTTAATTGAGTGTGATATAGGAATACTTAAACATATTATATGTACACATACAAATATTATTCTTTCCCTTTACTCACGTCATAAGTAAGTTGGGGAACATCTTCCTCTTTGATCATGCTACACCCAAGTTGTATTATTATATGATCACTTTTGATTATCATATTTGACCTTATATATAATTACACATGGCTTTATCCATGCTAACACATTTCATAGTGTACTTGATAGGATATGTACTTAAAATTGCTCACAAGCACAAGTTTATAAACTAGTATTTCATTTTGGTTGATTATGTTTTCTTTATTCTTCCATTTTAGCGGTTCCTTTCGTGTATTTCTTGATTCACATTGTCTTAAATTATATTGCATGTTTTATAAATTGAATATTCATCATTAATTATGGGCCACATTCCTTTATTTTCTTATTTTAACATTTTTATATGTTATTTGTATGCTTTATGAACATCTTAACAATTCATGTCACATAAATTGTGAAACATTTGAACATGACCATCATATGAGGTCACATTGAACTATTTGAATTTTTGTTTTATTTTTAGTGGTCTTGTTTCTATATTTGATTGATTGTTGATATTTTATTATTAATCTCTATACATTACCATGATTTTCACCATGGATATTATAACTTGATGTGATCACGTACTACATGATTTAATGTTATATCAGCCTCGACCTATCCCTCCTCTATTTTATATCATCCATCCTTGTTTGTATATTTATATTATCCTTTTTAGCTAAGGTAGCTAGTAGATTTTACATCATATCACCTCAAGAGGATGGGTGGTGTGTCATAGATAGATGACATCCAAATTTTCATATTCTTATATTACAATTGGGTCATGTTAGAATGGAATGACATTGACACTTATTAATTATTAAACATATTCATATTATATTGGGGGCATGTTACCGAAACATGTCCTCCACATTTGCATAAATTTTTAGGTTTTATAAATTAAGTGAGGGTGTGCTATAGAAACACATTCTTCACACTCACACTAATTTTAAATTCACCCAATTTATAGTTACTTGACCCAAAAATATATTTTTGGCAACATTCTATATGTTAGTAATACTATTATACACACATTTCTACTTCAGGCCTATATAAGGTGGGTATGCCATATAAAGGGCATGTAGAATTAAAACATCAAATCCATTTCAAGATTTAAAATATTGTTATGGATTGTTATTATAACTCATATGAACTATTATGTACTATTATTGAGCCAATCTACTATAGAAGTTGGTTCACTCTTTGGAGTTTTGAGTTGACTAAATCACTCAATCTTACAAAAATTATAAGATATATTTAATTAATTCATCTAAATTTATGAGAATTAAAGGTTAGATTTGATTAAATTATCCAACCTCACCCCACACACACACACACACACACACACACACACACACACACACATGCACACACACACACACACACACACACACACACACACACACACACACACACACACACACACACACACACACACACACACACACACACACACACACACACACACACACACACACACACACACACACACACACACACACACACACACACACACACACACACACATGCATGCACACACGCACACATGCACTTGCACACCCACACACGCACACACTTACACACCCACACATGCACACGTGCACGTGCACACATGTACACACACACACACACACACACACACACACACACACACACACACACAATGAGTTTACTAAATCACTCAAACTCACCATATCATCCACATTTTTGGGTTGAATGATTAAAATGAAACAAACTGAATGTATAACTTATAAATTTTCATTTATACCAATGTTAGGGTCACGTGTCATCAAATATTTATATGGATATGCTGTTGAAGGTTCATAATCATCCTAATAAGATATTCAATACTTCATAATGAAGTATTATTTATAGAATTATGAAAAAGTGAGATGATTGCATCGACACATAGGTTTTCTCCCAACCTTTCTATTATTACTTTTAACTATTTAAAAGTATTTAAAAATTCATATTTAATTCACTATTTATTTATTGTAATACATTTTTATATGTAGGCTAATCATCAAGAAAGTACCCTAGTTGGGCCCACATAAATAGATGTTATTTTATATACACCTAGGTATGAATTTATTTCCTTTAAACTAGAAATTTCATTATATTAGCATAGGTTCCTAGAAAACCCATCAGAACATGCTAATATAGGTATATCAATGCATTAAATAACAAAATAATATAATAGATTATATTTTAGATTGAACGTATCTAATAAAAAACTATACTATAAATACAAATATAAAAAATAAAGGCTTATTAGGTACAAAACATTCAACATAATATACATGACTAACATATCTATAAAATATAGAATCACTATGCATAAAACAACCATAAAATACATAACAAAAATTATTTCATAATTGTATATTAATCTATATCAAATCCCAAAACCATTTCATAATACAACTAAGCACAGTAAGAAGAGTTATATAAAGCATTTTAAATTTAATATTACAACCCTTCATTATATTAAAAGGAAAATTTTTCACATTATATAGAGTATTGCTATGATTTTGTAAAACCAAATATATATATAAAGATATATAAAATAAAAAATTAGTGTGAGTTTCACACATGTCTGCTAGTTACACTATGATTTTTCTAGTTTTGTTCTACATCGAACACTTTCTCAGACTTAAACAATTGTTTTATCCCAAGCTAATGTCATAAACAAGGTGCCATGAGTTGAATCTTGAAAACATGGACTAGGTTGAGGAACTGAACCATAACAAACTTTACGGGTATTTATTTCCAAGTGAAGTTTATTATTTTTCACCCTTTGTGTACTACTTAGATATAATTTAATATTTGAAACTATGTAGCATGCTAGCCTACCACCCTCACAAGTTTTCAATATAGTAACTTAACATAGTGGTAACCCTTTATGGGTTTTCAACCAAACTATCCAATCATAATGTTTAAATCTATCTTACTATAGTGTATAGAAATTTTTTAAAATTAAAAAATTTGAAGTGCATAGTAATAATAATTAGATGATGTGATACTCGAAGTTGGATATGCTATAGGTTTATATGATTTTGATTGTACTTCAGGTTTGAAAGGAAAAATTAGTGTACTCAAATTTGTTGGTACATGTTGTGGTTACCATTCGATCATTGTATGAGAAATAGTGATAGTATTCCTCTCCCATATAACCTCTTACATTTGTTAATGAGGAGTAAATTAAGTCTCGTTAGCAAGTTATGAAATGGAATTATCAAGTTGGGACAAATCTTATTAAACATTTATAGTGAATAATAACTTCTCACATCATAGTGAGTAATGTGCATAACGTGACTTGGGTCACCATAAAATTTTAAATATATTCATATTTTGTGATTGTGATGAGTTCCTTTGAATTTTATATTTTATCCTATATGACCTGATAAATATTCTCCAACTAATTTGCACACCTTTACGCTTGAATTCTATAAAATATGTTGTGTCTAGTATCATTTTTATTTGTATGTATCTTGTACATGGAATTACCACATGAATCAAGAATTTGGATGATTTTGATGTTCAATTGATGCATATGTAGTTGAGTGATATGTATAGTCCTAGATTATAATTATGGCATGTCGAAAAGGAATGACCAAGTGACAATTTTTCATTACTCAACATTGTCAAATTATAGTGGGGACATCTTATGTAAACATGTTTCCAATAATAAGGTTAATTTTAATGGGCTATATTAAAAAATGCTTAGAGTTTCCCAAGTAAAATGGATTCACAATAGTGGCCAATTAGTTTGGAAGGTGATTAAT
>JARHVA010010751.1:62500-65000 GCA_037957365.1 Torreya grandis | reverse complement strand
TTTATATCATCTAATATAGAATGTCAACAATGAATTTGGCTGCTTTCTGAACACTTTTGGTGCTTTACCAAAAGTGTTTAGTGATATGCTTAGATAGAATGTGCACCATAATATCTTCCATTGAGTTGATAAGAATCCATCCTCCTTCCATTGTATACTTATCTTTTTTGTCTGAGTGAATGGGTGGGGCCTTAGTTTTATAAGGTAAAATAAATTTACCCCGAGATAGAAGTAATGTTCTTATTTCCATGTTCATAAGGTTAATAAAGATTTTAGCATCTTGAGAAAAATGAATAACACCTTAATTATATCTACTATTAAATTTAATAATTATTTCATCCAATTTTACAAAATTGCCCAACTTAATAAGTCTCTCTATATCATAACCACATAGAATGTGTTGAATTTCTAAATCCCATGCTTGTGTTATTTTCAATTGACTAGGGATGTAAAGCTTTTGGTTTGCTTTAGATGTTTAGGTGTTACGTTGGTTTGTTTAATAATAATTGTTGAGTCTTTAGTGGGGTTGATATAAAATATAGAATATTTCGTTGAGATCATTTTAAGTCATAGTGCCTTTGTAATCTCGAAGGTGACAATTTCAAGAACGAGTTGGAGGCTTGCAAGAAATTAGTTACGGTAGTAACAAGAATTAGTTATAAGAGTCTTTTGAGTCTTTTATAGAGATTGTTCGTTCAATAGGTAATTCAATGTATGAGAGTCAGTACGGGGTTGTATTTAGAATGTAAAAATTGATAAACCCTAAGATATATATATATATATATATATATATATATATATATATATATATATATATATATATATATATAAAAGTTTTGAAAAGAATCATAGTGATAGACCCTGTGTTCATTATATAAACGGTGAGGTTGAATGTGCAAGCAGGCAATGTAAAGAGAACGTAAATAAAAGATATGTTTTGTGATATTTGAACAATGGATCATTGGCCACTGAGTTGAGCCACAATGGTGTTTAGAAACAAATGATCAACGTTCTGAATGTATCTCAAAGGTGTGTGAATGTTTCAGGTTCCTGTGTAACCAACTAATCCCGTAACCCAATGTTTACTTTTGCATAGTCCGCTTAGAAAGTGTGCCAAGCCAAGTGATAGTGGTTTCTTAAAAATAAATCTAATGTGAGTTAACTATTCGTGCTTTCAATACACTTATGTAATTTTCAAGATTGGATTCCGTAGTCTGTGTAATCATACACAGTCGTAATTATCTTTGGGTTTAAATGTAGACATAGTTTTATAAGGACTGCTCGTATATTGTTGTGCGGGAAGTACAGTTGGAGAACCAAGTTGAATCTCAAGATCATCTGCAAATACATTTCAAATTAATCCTTAAAAGGAAGTAATTTTCAAAGATTGGCATGGGATGACATGATTAGCACGGGTTTTCAAGGTCTTTACGGTGACTATATATTAATTGAAATTCAAGTTGCATTGAATGGTTTGATTTGAAGTATTCTGTAAAATAAAGATAGCGTATAAGGACTAATATGTCATTATTGTTACATGCAAGATGATTGCTAAGAGAAAGATAAAGAGTTAAAGACCTTTTCGTACTTTATAGTTCTTCATGCTTTAGAATTGTATATCCGTTACCATGTTTATGAGAGCATTGTTCATCCCCATTGTAATTTGATAATAAACTGAAGAATGGACCTGTAGAAACATTGTATTTGAAACACACAGTCGACATAATAGAAGGTTGGAGAAACGCGACCCGCAACCATCCTCTAATTAGTACAAATGGCAACTAGAGATGTCAAAGGAAGGAATTAGTAGTTGGTCAAGTTGTATAAGTGCTATACAGACCGCATTCCATGAACACAGTAGGTTGAATATTGCGTAGAAGCTTGACACAGGTTTGATTACTTTAGTTGTCGGTCATACTATTTAAATCTTGTTGCTCGAGTACAGAAATTAAAGTCTGTTTATATTTAGATGCAACTAAGAGACAGTGTACGGTTTGGGGAATCGTCTAGACAGAATTTATGATTGTGTTGGCAATCAAAGAGGACTTATTTAGTATGTAATACACCTGTATAGAGACAGGTTAAAATTGAAGAGAACTTTACTACGAAATCCAATTGATTTAGTGTAAGCATGGACAAAACAGAGACAGACTAGGAAAAGTTGTAGAGTATTTAATTAGTTAAAGAATATAACTAATGTGTTTGTGAATGAAGGTTAAAAAGTATCAGATAAGACAGTATTAAGAATTTGTGTAAACTAATGTTGAGGACAAATTCATAGGGTCAAAATCAAACCAGAGTTAGAGCCAGATTTAAAAGCAGAGAAATACGTTTGTGGTATTTTGTTTGTTTGTATTGTTGGACGAAATACCCCTGCATAAATAACATTCAAAGCATGAGAGAACAATGGTTAAAGGTATGAAAAAGGTAAGTAAGAGTGAGAGAGATAATAAAGGACACTCAGTGTGATCAAAGAGAATGTTGAATGGGACGGAAAAGG
>JARHVA010010751.1:50000-57500 GCA_037957365.1 Torreya grandis | reverse complement strand
AAATATATATCTATTACTGTGTTTATTAGAGAATTTTTGATCCCCATTATGTAATTTGATAATAAACTAATGAACATACCCATAGAAATGTTATATTTTTAACACAGAGTTGACATAACAGAAGGTTGGAGAAATGCATAACCCAAAACCATCCTCTAATTAGTGCAAATGGTGACTACAGATGTAAAAGGAAGGAATTAGTAGTTGGTAAAGTTGTTTAAGTTATATACAGACTACATTCCATGAACACACTAGCTTGAATATTGCATAGAAGCTTGACTCAAGTTTGATTACTTTTGTTTTTATTCAAATAGTTTAAATTTTGTTGCTCTTGTATAGAAATCAAAGTCCTTTCATATTTAGATGCAACTAAGAGATAATGCATGGCTTTTGGAATTGTCTAGACATAATTTATGACTAGGTTGGCAATCAAAGAGGACTTATTTAGAATGCAATACACCTGTATAGAGATAAGGTAAAATTTAAGAGAACCTTACTATGAAATACAATTGATTTATTAAAAGCATGGATAAAGTAGAGATAGAATAGGAAAATTTATATAGTATTGAATTAGTTAAAGAAACTAACCAATGTGTTTGTGAATGAAGGTTGAAAAGTATCAAGATAATATAGAGTATTAAGAATTTTTTTAAACTAATGTCAAGGACCAATTGACTGGGTCAATATCAAACTAGAATTAGAGCCAAATTTAAAAGTAGAGAAAGAAGTTTGTGTTATTTTGTTTGTTTATATTATTGGATTAAATACCCCTTCTTAGATTATAAAAAAATCATGAGAGAACAATGGGTAAAGGTATGAAAAAGGCAAGCAAGAGTGAGAGAGATAATAAACGACAATCGATGTGATCAAAGCTAATGGTTTTTGTGATGAAAAAGGATTGAGTGGATTAAAGACATAGATAAAGACGTTGTGTAATCACATCTCAAGAAAAAAACATAGACACAGTAGAGCTAAGAGATATTGGGAGAGGTGAGAGTATTGTTTGAATGATTTCTTATTTCTACACAAGCAAAACAAACTGTAAAAGCCCTCTGCATTAGAATGGGTTCTACAACATCAATGAAATCAAAAGTATCTAGATCATGGAGCTTGTTTTGCATGAGTGCTTAGACAATTCCAATTTTTTTCTTATTTAAATCTATGTGTTGGACTAATATTTTTTCATAATCAATGATAGTAGTTCTAGATAGAAGTAAATAACTTCTTCAGTTGTATTAGTGTTACTAAGAAATTTGTGAATAAATATTACATGGAAATCATAGAGCTCCCTTAATATTAATAGTATGCAATGTCTTTGTGTTCTTTTATCCTTTTTTTATATAGAGTTTCCCAATCAAATCAATATGGAAAATTGTTTTGAATGTGTTGAGCTGATTGCACACAATTTACATCAAAACTTAATGTTAACTAGTTATTGTTCATGTACAAGTTATCATTCTATATATATTTTTTTTATTCCTTATGAAGACATGTATTGATGTGAGTAATTTTCTTCTCAACTTTCCACATTTATTTATTTTATATTGTGTGATTCTAATAAATTATCTTCTTTGGAAAAGATGCAATATTTCAAGTGTATCATCATTAACAAGTTAGAATGATTGATGACCATCCTTTCTTTCTACTTTGGGTATCAGTGCCACATTATTAGATTTAATTTATGATTCTATGTATCCATTGGAAGTTTTATTTCCTTCATGATGAAGTTGTTCTTAGATTGCACTTTGTGACTTTGATGTAGTAATTATAGTTTTGATGTCCTATGATATAGAAATCACACCGTAAAAACATACAAAAACTTAAAATAAAAATTGGAAAATTAAAAATTAAATAGAAATCCTAAACTACATGGTTCTCAACACCCTCTCTTAATTTATATAACAAATGACATATATTATTAATGGTAGGGCTTAATCCTACAATAATCTACACATACTAGTAGAATGGTTTTGAAAAATCCTTTGAACATAATTCTTTCCCTATATGAACAATCATGAATGATATAATGTTCATTAAATTTAATGAACATCTTTATTTTAAATTCTCTGAAGTTGCTATCATAGACTAAGACTATGTGTTATGGATAGAACTCTTTATGATTGTAGGTTAAGATCATGCTATGATTTCTGACTTAGCTTATTAAATTCACAATTCAATTATTTTTTTGCCAATTTTATTCCATTTTAATTAAATTCATCAACCACATTTATATAGAGCCTTGATCCCCAAGTCTCATTATCATATACATGTATAGACTAAGAAATTTAAATTCCATGGGCATTATGGCCTCAATTCTATTGACCAAGTTAAATGGGGTAATGTTTTTTGAAAATTTGTTTTTTGTTGTATAATCCTAGAGAATCATAAGAATTTTATCCTCTCAATCATCCTATTGCACATTTTATGTCTCTATTAACATATTGAGAAAGACTTTATTTGAAGCCTCAGCATGTCCATTTACCTATGGGTGATATGTAGTAATTTTATGATATGATACCATAAATTCTTATATGAAAATTTTTATTGTATTATTTATAATGTGTGTTCCCATATCACTAACCAATTTGATTAGACACCCAAACCTTGTAATGATATCTTTATACAAAAATTATCTGCATCCTTGGCACTACAACTTAGTGTTATAATAGATTAACCTATTTTGTAATGTAATCTATATCAATGATAATATATGTTGAATGTCTATGATTACTTGGTGGGATTATAGCCCCCCAAAAGTAAATACTCAAATTTTTGAAATGTTATTATGTGAGTATTGGCTTTGAATCCATCTCATACATTTGGTTATGTTTACCCATCCTCTAGAAAATATCATAGTGTTTGGAGACTTGATGTGTAACTTTGTTATAAAATAGACCACTAGAGACCACTTTGTAAGATATTCCTTGCAGTGTATTAGCCTGAAATTTCATGATGTGCCTATTCAATAAGTTTAGGCTGCTATTGCTCTAAATCCACTAGGCACAACACCTAATCTTTACACATCTTATAAAAATCTGTTTATGATGGTATATGGAATTTCCCATTTCATCAATTGCTTTTTGTCTCACTCAACATAGTGTAATGGAAAGATTCCATATTTTAAAAAGTTGTGTATATCCTCCAAGTTCTCAAGAATCATGGATATTTTAAAGATATGAGTATTTGGTATTGTTATTACAAATATTTAGGTTCTTATCCATTTTATATCCTGATTATGTAGTCATTTCCCACATTTTCTCATCCTAGTTTAACATTGATCTTTAATTCAGATTATTTGAATAAAATTAATGACCTATAAATCCTTCCACCCATAACAAGTTTTTGAGCCAAGTGAAAAAAGGGTTGATGATTAGCAAGTAATTCATAGGGCATTAGTAATTATATTACCTGAACTTATGTAGTATAAATACCATTAGTAGAGGTTCCCATTCTATAATAGTATATTTTTTATTTGTAACTAACGTTTTTAACCTTACATAATCAATAGGATGGTTCAATCCACAATATTATATTTATGATAATATAATGCCCACCTTAACACATGAATAATCTACATGAACAATAAATATATCAATCTAGTCAATAAAGGCCAATATGGTAGCTATAACTAAAATTTGCTTTAGGTAAACAAATGTTTATTGACACTCTTGTGTCAATTTTAACCTCATATCTTTATATATTAATTTATCCAAGGGCATATATATAGTTATTTAACCTATGATAAACTTTTTTTATTCATGTATTATGTACACCATAGACAATTGGTTTTCACCCTCTCATTTTAGGATGAGATATGAATCACTACAAGGATTGAGTTGTAGGTATGTAATTTTAGGTTAACCAAGTGGTGGAACAACAACATGTGACCTGATCCCCCCAAGGGAAATTATCTTAAGTGATTAAATTAATGTCCAAAAACACAAATTTTATAGTTTTTATATATTAAAATAATAATATCTTATAATGTTAAACTCAAAAAATGAGGGAAGAGTAGGGCAGAAAATAAGGATTGTAGACCAAACAAGATGAAACCTTTCCAAGACAACAATTGAACTAAAGGTTAGAAAAGCAATCATAATATTATCTCTATTATAGTATTCTATAAGCACACCAATTATCAAGCACAATTAGGACTCTAAGGGAGCAATAATACATTAAATTTAATCATACATATCAAAGGTTACTAGATTTTTAATATTGAGTTTGTACATCTACAAGGGGGATTATGATTAATAAACCAAAATCATTCAAATTAGTAGTAACACGCCATCATTAATTGTAAAAAAAAAATATAACTTTTACACAACGTAAATACTAAAATACCAAAATGATATAAATTATTATGCAATCCACAAGTTTGGAAAAGAATCAAAATCTTCACATCAAGACCAATTGCATAACTTTCCTTAGAATTGCCTATTAATATTAATTTCCAAAATTCTCCTCCCTTTGGGATAGAGAGGACACAAATATATATATATATATAAACTTGGGATGCGGGCATCTCATCTCTCAAACAAAGTCCAAATTTACATCTCCATGAATATATCTATATTATAATTATCATGCAAATCATACATAGACAAAAGTGTTTTCCATGTGGCTTTTTTTACTTGCTTCTAGGTGCCTAGTCAACATAATGTGACATATGTCTCTTTCCCATAATTTTAATATTGGCATTTGTGTCTTTCTTATTTACTTATATGGCTAAGTTTCACATGTATAAGCATCACAACTCCAATTGTAACTACCTAATGGCATGTTTCACTTTGTTTTTTTTTCCTTAGGTTAGTAAGATGATGAAATGTGTATGAATCTTGCTATTCCACTTGCTTGGGATATACATTACAAAAAACTTTGTTGATATCATTTCTAGGTTATCCAGACGGTAACATGTTGATGGACCTTATTGATCTACTTCCCCAAGATATTCCATATATAAATCTCTATTAGAATCACCCATGGATTAGTGGGATGTTGACACATGGATCAATCTCACTACTCCACTTTCCTAGGATATTCAATATGAGGAACTCTACTAACATCAACTCTAACTTAATAGGATATAACACATGGATTAATATCATTGCTACACTTACCCAGACTATTCCATATTAATAAATCTATTGACGTCACCTATAGTTTAGTAGGATTATGAATAGTGTATGGATCTCATTACTCCACTTACTCAAGATCTATTGTACAAGGAACTTTCATGATAAGAAATATGGGTTAGTGAGATGATATGTGTATAAATATCACTGCTCCACTTACCTAGGATATATGGTATGAATAAATTTTCTAACATCACATCTAGGATAGAAGGATGGTGACACATGGTGAGATCCACGTGATCCACTTGCTAGAGTGGTTTAAGTTCTTATCTTGGTCTCTAGGTTAGCAAAATTATGCCACATGAAAATAGTATATGAGCTATGGGATGACCTGTTAGCCACTTCAAAATTGAATAACCTATAAATATAGAACATAGGAAAAGAACCAAATAAAAACATAACCTAAAAATCTAGTTATCTATTAAATCATAAATTAAATGTGCACATAAGGACTAAGTTAACAAAAAATCAGAAGCTAAAAGTGAGTTATATAGTATTGATTGTTCATAGTTTTAAAATTATTGGGGATCATAAATTAGGGACCATTACATATTATATTTTTTTTAAGCTTACGTGGTTTTGGTTTCATATAATTATTATGTGTGGTGTGTACTTAGATCATGGGGACTTCAAATACTTGGAGACCTTTTCAAAGGATAAAAGCTCATGTTAACATAAAAAACCATCTATCTTAGATAAATAAAGTAAGGTTCAATCATGAATAGTTTTAAAATATTTAACAATAGTCACACAATCATAGGAAAAACATAAGAACACTAGGGAAAGGCATATTATTTCAGTTAGTCCAAATAAATCATAAATTTAATTTTGAAAATCCCAAGTTTTATGATATATCAAAATCAATGTTCAAGCTTTAATTTTCATAATCTTGGACTCCATAAATTTAGTATTATATTATAACCTTATAATTATTCAAATTGATACTAATGCCATTTCAAATTGATACTAATGCCATGGATATATAAGTTCTATAGAACTTGAATAAATATATTCAAAAAATATTGTGCGCCTATTTAGATACATTATTACCACGAAAATAAAAAATAAATGACACCTTAAAGAAATACTCAAACTTATTTATGATACATTATAACCCTTTCCATTCCTTGGATTTATGTGCATGATTTATATTAAACTAATTTCTCTTTGCAATGGGAGTTTTAATAGATACCTAGATGAACACTATAGGTTTCACTTTGATATTAGATTTTAGATTCTCTACAATTATCTAGGCATACATATCCCCAATAAATATAACCTTAATTCCACTCTAATCATTTCTCTACTAATAACTGAGTGTCTACATTAGCAGTAGAGATTATTTGAATTACCCATCTTCTATTAGTTAGTATGATGTTATTTTTTTAACAATAGATAGAAAAAGGTTTGAGAATCACTATTGGATATGTGTATATATAATATAAATTATTTTAATCAATACTTTCCTATCATTGTGCATCAATTTATATATTTATTATCCCCCCATTAATGTTTTAGCATTTAATAGGGTACTTAATCTTTGGAAATAACAATTATTTCTAAAATGTGCATGACTATATTAGAGTAAATTTTAGAGTTATATTAAACTCATTAAGTCTATGTAGATACTAATTCAATAATAATACAGACATCAATACCATAAGCTCATGTAATGCCATAATAAATCCCTGTGAAAACTAATTATGCATCCTTTTAAATCATCCCCTTATTTTTTTCAAGTACTTTTTAACTTCAACATAAGAAATCACTTAGTCTATTGTGCAATTTTATAAAACTAATATAGAAAGAACATAAGTTAATGTACTAAAATCATAGAAACTAATATATTGAAATCAAATGCAGAAAGTAGGAAACTCTAAACAAGAAATTAGGGAAATATATTCTAGAAAGTAAAAAAATTAGTTAGGCTCTAGAAAAAAATCCAAACTAAATTCAGATGTTGGGATTGAAAACTTTGAGTAAAATGTATTTATTATATTTTAATTCCTCAAGCACGCCACACCATATTTATATTCCTTCAAAAAATATTTTGGTTTCTTCCTCTTAAACCTTAAATAATTTACATGCATGCATTGAACATAATAATATTTGTTAATTCCAAATTTAGAATAAGCATTGGTATATGAAATATTTACCTCAAAGTATTTCCAAACAAAAACAATTATTTCATTACTAAAAATTTTGTGAATATGATGTTTAGAGTAAGGGTTACCATAAATACTAATTCTTTGGGATTTGAATCATCTAATAAATAAACATGTTATTTAACTTCTTATTGCGTGTGTTGATTATGATCTTCTAGATACCAAATATCTTTATATTCACCATCATTTGAAATATCTTA
>JARHVA010010751.1:12500-42500 GCA_037957365.1 Torreya grandis | reverse complement strand
TTGGTCTTGTTGAATGCTTTCATGATGGCACTGTTATCTCAGTCAAATGACCTATACCTTGATGAACCCCCAAATATGTCCTATGCCAATCCCAACCTATTTTTTTAAGCCTTAGATAATAGAATTATATAGGACTACAACACTTGGCACTATTGTCTAATGGTCATTTTTTCTTTGTTAATGGGTCCTAAATGCTTCTTAGCCCCTCCTTTAAGTTTTTATTATCTTTTTGATGTTAGCTAATGTGAATAAAGATCCCAAATTCAAAATAGTTAGTTTCCTATATAAATGAATTCACAAGGCATTTTATATCTAGCACTTACTACTTTAGCAAAGTACATAATTAAAAATTAGTTAATAGTATAGCTTAATATTTTTTATCACATATAAATTTGCATTATTAACCAAGGAAGGGCCAAGGTGAAATTTTATTTTTACATCTATCATGTACATTGATTATGAATGTTCCCTAAGGTAGAACTACATTTGATCAAAGACCCTAGCTTGATGGTTAATGTAGGAAATGATCAATGAAGTTGGTGTTCTGGATCATGAGATCATAGTTCCCATAACCTAGTTTTCCCCCTTTTGCTTTTGATGTGTTTTTGTTTCATGTGTGTAGATAGACCTAGGGTTTGAAGATTAAAATATATGTATAGTGAATTCCATTAACATTTAGCACCCAAGATTTCATAGGCAGGTTCACACAAGAACAATGCAAATAACGTAAAAAATTTAAGTCTCTATGATCAGTTTAAACAATAGTGGTAGGAGTGGAAAATAATGCTAAACCCTAAAGTGTCTTATTTTAGATTTTCCCATATTTTCACCAAATTAAAGCTAGATCCATATTCATGACACTATTCTAGTCCTATACAATAGTTTCCAACCTCTGAATCATCTATTTTAGCCTATTTTTCTAAATAAGTTACTTCTTTTCCCTATGAAATTGATTTGATAAAATTGATATAAATGTGTATTTTACTATATTTGATTAGATTTTACCACTTAGTCGAAACCATTTATTTTCTAGGAACTAAACCCTAGTTTCCAAAAAATAATAAAACATTTGGTGAACATAACTTACTTCAAATAAATTTCAAACCCTATGTACCCTTAGGGTTTTTCCTTCATATTTTTGTGCAAAAATTTAATTTAAAATTTCTATTTTTGAAAAAAAATTGTGTATTTATTTTTCTCAAATTTGTTTTAGAATTTAAATGATTACAAAATTTTTAAAAAATTCTAAAACCCTAACTCAGAACCCTAGATTTCCAAACTAGGTCCTCAAACCCCAAACCTTACTCCCTTACAATTTTTAAATAAAAATTTTGGATTTTTTTCAAATTTTATGGTGTGTCAAAAATATTTTAAAAATCTATATGTTAGTTTTTAATCTTAAATTTATTTTCTTAATAGTAATTCTACATATTCTCTTTGGTAAAAGTAATAAAGTGGCCAATAAGGCACTTCTTCCCTCTCATCCCATAGACCAATTTCTAATTTTTTCTCATAATTATGATAATGAACACACAAATTTAAAAATTTTCACATTAGCAAAAAATGTTGAAAATGATTTCATTTACAATGAAAAAAATTACTATTTTTGCAATGAGTAGTATGATGATACATATAAAAGTGATAGTGAAGAAAAAGTAGATGCATCCTCTTCTATCAAACCCATCTCTTTTCTTCCCTCATCTAAAGAAAATAATTTTGATAAATGAGAAATGTACTTTTTTCCTCATTCTCCTATACAAAATACATCAAATGTATAAATTATTCATGCATTTGTAAGTGAACCTCTCATTGGTGATAACTTTCTTCCATTTGAACATTCTCTTCTCAGTTACATCTATGTTCAAATTACAATAATATAAATGCAATAGAATCAAATTAACAATGCATAGTTCAAATGATCTATCTCATGCTTAACTCTACTTCTTCATCTCAAAAAATTGCAAACTAATGTTTAAAGATAAGTCCCTTACTCTTACTTCTCATATTCCAAATGAAAATATTGCATGCACTCCATTCAAGGATAACATAGATGCACATAATATTCCAATTTCACATGATAATTTATTTCATATTGGAAAAGAATTAACATCTTCTCTTACCCCTCTCCCTAGTGATGATGGAAGTGATAATGTGTACGATAGTGAACATGAAAATGACTATGAAAATGAGAATAAATATGAGCAAAACTCTAATTGTGATAATGCATGAAAAAATAATGACTATTATGCACATAGCAAAGAAGAAAATGCATATCATGCTTCTAAATCATCTCTCACTCCCTCTCTCAAACATAATGAACTGAAAAATGTTGCTTCCACTTCTATGCATGATTCTATTTTAAATGATGAACATGCCAATAATAATATCACATCTTCTATTCAATTAGAATGTGATTCAATAAATACTAAAAATACCAATTAATCTCCCAAGCCACCCCTAATATAGTAGCACCTATTTACCACTCTTCACCCAAAGAGAATGGTAGTCCATATCCCTCTACTGAGGTCAAATTTACCATTCCTCCTAAGGTTAAAGTGAAAGCACCCCCTCTCTATGATCCAATTTCAAAATGTAACATTCTTATGGCTAAAAGAAATGATCAAATTCAATGATTAAATGAACCACTTAAAGATACAAATATATCATCCCATGAGATTATTTCTTTGATGCATGAAGTTGGTGAATTAAAACACCAATTACATTCTCCTTACCTTGGAAATTAAGGTTTATAAGTCTTGGATGGATGTGAATGATTTACATGGTAACCCTCTTTTGAAGACATATGTAAAAACTTCAATTCCTAAGCATTTCTAGGTACCATCATTTCCTCAATTTTATGGAACTGTAGATCTATTCATACACCTTAAAGCATTTTGGAAGGCTTTGCCATCTCATTCAAGCCTTTTGATTCTACTTATGTTGTTCTAGTAGACACTAATGGGTAATGCACAATATTGGTTATTTAATTTACTCCCTATTGCTTCTTTGGATACATATGATAATTTAGAAGAGGCATTTCTTAGATATTACATATCAAACATCGGCCCTCATGTTACATAAGAGAAACTTTTAGTATTGCATTAGAATACTTCAAAGCTAGTTAGTGATTATATCTTATGATTCAAGACTCACATGTTAAGATTGATCTATAAACCAATAAATTTAAAGGTTCAACATATATTTATTTTGGGGCTTCACCAACCTCTCTTAGAGCATATATTATATCAGATAGATTCCTCTTTCAGGCACTTATGTTATATAATTCTATCCTCAGAGAAGAAATTGGGATTGATTAAGTTAGATTCTGCTAAGTGGCTTACTCTAGATTTCACAACATTACCTCCATCTACAACTCCTAACATTCAACATCCACCATTTCCAAAACAAGATAAGAGACCGTAGCTAGAAAACCAAATAGTTAAGAATAGAGAGCTAGTTTCTAGATCACCACCTATAGTATGGACTATAATGAATAGCAGTAGGGCACCACTACATTTTTATTTAAATTAGGATATCCCATATGTCATATTATTAGCACTACTAGATAGGAGGTTAGTCAAATTTCCTTCTACTCATCGATGGGATCCACATGTCTTACATAGATAGCCACATCAGCCCTTTTGTAACTATCATTGTATCTATGGACATAGAGATAATGATTTTTATGGACTCAAGGTTTACACTAATAGATGTGTTGATAATGGCATCATAGTATCCACTCATGGGTCATTGATATATCCTTCATCATGGACCCCTATACCTCATTCCTCCATGACTAAGTCATCCCAATACATTCCTTCATAGGCATCCTCAGTTAGTCATTGTGAGAATAATGCAATTTCTAGGATAAAGCCTCATAAGAGATCTCTTATCCCACCTACTTAGAGGATTTAGAGACTAGTACATTGAGAGAAGCCTACATATAGTAGAGTAATCTAAGGAGTATATATTAAAATTTCATTTACATATCCAACATAGTCATAGCCTCTATAGTGGAGTTTTTATGGTCCTATCTCATGTAGCAACTTGTTATGATTAATATTAGATAAACCCACATTATAGAGTATTACTATAGATAGATATTCAATAAAACCAAGTTTCTAGGGTCTTATCTCATGTAGCAACCCACTACGATTAAGATTTGAAGAAACCACATTAAAGAGTAAAACTTTATATAGATATTCACTACAACCAAGTTTTTAGGGACCTATCTTATGTATCAACCCACTATGGTTGACATTATATGAGCCACCATCATATGTTATACTTCCATCTCAATCCATTACTCAATAATACACATCACAATATATGCCATAGGGTGTTATTTCACATAAAAATCCACCATGATTGCAGATAGATGAGCCTTTTTCATAGTACATAGATTCAATTATGCATCTATTGAGATTACATCTTATACAATCTTGATTTAAAGCTATAATTAGTGTATCTTAGATATTCCCATATACAAGGCATGTTCGTACATAGGATGAGTAGTATAATAACCTATTTAATTAGCCATCATTGTTTAAATAGTGTTACAACATATATCAGAGCTTCACATATGGAGACGGTGGAGCCAAAGGGATAGCCTTTATATTCTTAAGCCACTCTTAGGTAATTAAGCCCAAAGTGATACACACAAATTGATATCTTACATCCCCTTCTACTAAAAACTAACATTCATAGTTCTAAATAGTTATCCCTAGCCAAACTAAATTATCCAAATCTTGATCTTATTAATATCTTATTTTACCAATCTTAAACCAACTCATTTTACCAAGTTGATTTACAAAATACAAAACAACAAAGGGTTTTTACTCACATAGGATTCAAAATAAAAATTGACATCACACTTAAACCTATTAAACAAAAATAAAATCACATCCCAAATACCATTTTACAAAGCTTATGCAACCTCAACATCAATATCAAATATGCTATTTATAATCAACCATTTACAAAAAATATACCAATATACTCTAGATTCCATATCGTAATATGCATGAGTCAAAATCAAACAACTATTTATATATGTATAAAGAGTTTTCAAAACATATATACCATAACAAGTACAATCAGTCATGACTAGGCATCATATACTCACTCTCAATTGCACTCTCACCAATAGTAATATTCCCATAATCTACCCTAGCACTTGATGGTCCTGTACCTCCTTAAGCTATTGCATGCCTCTTGTGATGACTCTCTCACTCCATTAGTAGACCATTCTACTCATGCAAGTCCACATATCACCTCTGAAGGTTTTTATACTCATCCATGATCCTTATGCTAATAGACCCAACATTAGGTGGAGGTATCCTATGCCTATCCAGCTTAGCTCTCATCTCATCTTTCTCTCTTACTACATTAACATACATAATTATCACATATCATCCCTATCAAATAGATGAGCATGAATACTGATTGTGACTATCATTCACTCCATCAATCCCTCCTTCACCACATCATTAGGTACATACAATGTGAGCTATCAGAGTGTCAACTTGATTATTATCTCCCAACAATCATCATCTCCATTCACCATCCTAGTTTTTTATTCATCTTGAGCACCTTCAACTTCACCTACATATAAATTATGACACTATGTTATCTATATACTTTGAAATAAAAATAAAAAGTATAAATTTATACATAATCTAAATATAATCAATGATTACCTCCCATCATCTAGATCAACTCAAGATACTCATACTCTAGAGCATCCCCTTGCTCAATAGGGTACAATGGAGCCCACTGATGCCTAGCCCACCATGTAATATATACATCTATACATCCAATGTCATATAGATCCATAATCTCTATGGTTGCATCCCTCACATCCAATGGCAATGGTGAAAGCTCAGCCTTAGTAAATTTATCATGAGCTCCTACCATCATAGATGCTCACACACTCCTCACCCAAACTAATGCTACTATGGGGCACATCTTATGGTACCCAAAACTATCTAGTCACATGCTCATACTAAAATCACTCATATACAGTTGACTCTCATATATCATAACTACACTCCATCCTTTGCCTACCTAGGAATTCCTCTGTAAGGCCTCCATATGATATCACCCACCACTAATGTATCTAGCACCAACCTATAATGGTCCATACTAGGGTATTTGATAGCCAATGTAGATATCATTCTCTCTTCAAATGGCTATAGAGGTGCCCACTTTTCCCTTAGTAATCCAATCAGCCACATAATTGTTATGTGCTCATAACCCCAACAATGGAATAAAGTCATCATATTTTTCCAGCCATTAAATGCATCCTATGTAAACATGTAAATATCCCTATATATGTGGGACAACATGGTCCTCCCCCACATACCTCCATACTATGTATAATCCTATGTATCCCATATGAAATAGACAATCCATTCCCATCCACATCAATAAATGATGCTAACAAAATATCCAACCACTTCTTCAAGTACAAAACACTAGACTACATATAAAATTATAGTAATACATTATTGTCACTACCTCTCTGATGTATACCTGAAGGCACACTAGTAACATATAAGGACATATGATCAATTACATTAGTACCCATATCATCCTATACTATCACTCACCACCCACAAACCAATAAATGCAATATGTGATACACATTGTCTAGAGTCTCACTCATTTACCCTATAGGAAGTTAGAAAGTGCATGTATCCACATTCCACATCTAATATAAGATGGTAATAAGATATCAATCCCACTTCACTATGCTTAGGTCACATACATGACCTAATCATGTCCTATCCATGATAGCTCTCTCATCACCAGACAATGGTAGCAACTTCAATATCTCCATCACCTAGCCCCTATGAAACACTCTCATTCACACCTTAACCTACATCACCAAAAATAAATCACCAATCAATCAATAATACTAGGTTAAAATAAGAGAGAAAAAATTCAAGTAGCAAAGTAGTAGCTCAAAAATTCTTTCCCATTGGACAACAACACTACAAAAAGGATAAAATCATTATATACGATCATTGAAACCTATAGAATAGTTTTCAAACTTGGACTTGAGTGCTAAAACCTATATAGGAGCATCAAAACTAGAAAAAAAAATTCTACACTACTTTAAAGATCTTAAAAATACTAACATAGGCCTAAAATAGATAAGGACCAAGCATTTAGGTTACTTACTAGGGTCACATCACCACCAACCTGAACCTAGCTTACCAATTACTCAAATCAAGTCATGATAGGTGCTCATCTCCTCAACATCTCTCTCACTCTAGAGATCAAAATCTCAAACTAGTCAATGCACAAATGAATCAAGAATCAATCCAATTTCGTATATCAACCCACAATTTCAATCAAAACAAAATACCATTACGCCCAGAAATCCAACCTTGTAACTCCATTTTTCAAACCTTTTTCTTTCAATAAATCATGATAATAATACCTTCGACATCATTCAATCTTCGCTCTCTTACTATCTCATCTACCTACTATTGCATGAGCATCTCTATATTTTTCTTATTCTCAAGCACACATCATGATCATCACCAATAAAAAATTGTTCCACTTTCAACAACTCAATCTAATCAATTAAATAACCTCTCAATCCATTCATAACATACCAACTTTGTTTCTATGATTAGGCCACTAGTCATCACTTTTGGCTCGACCTCCTCTATCATAGATTTTGTCCTTCTCCCCAAAAGGAGGGCATCATTCATAATATTCCCATTTTTACACTTGCCCAACATGCCCATCCACTCTCATAAGTGGATACACCATGGTTCTTATATATCCAACATTTAGATTATAAGATTTGGCTCAGATTGGTCAAGATATAAAGAGATTCAAATTATATGGGTCACTCAACATTACTCAATACATTTAAATGGATATACATTTATTTTATGAGCACACAAACTATTTAGATATAGTGGTTCAGATCATATGGATCCATAATGATTTTAGCTTATGGACACATAGAATATTAAATATAGTGGTTCAAATTATATGGATTCAAAATGATTTTGATATAGATACAGACTCAAATATAATATATGGGGCATGTACATATTACATGTCTTATACATAGAAATTCATATAACATGCCACAGTTATAAAATCATATAGCAAGCTATAGGCATAGTGTAGAGTATATTGTTTTGGTCTTCAATTTTACATATGAGGCATGGAAAGATATGTCATTTCACATGTGTTTATATAGATTATCATATTATATAGATGCATCACTCACATACCAGATTTGGGGGGATGGTATAGAAGTTCATTTTCTTCATCACTCAGGATTATATAAATGAAAAGGTAAGACATGACATTCTCTTCTTTGACATTGACTAGAGTTTCATATTACACCCAAATGTACCCAAGTTGTCACTAGATTAGACTACATGGTCATCTATAGTGGTTGGTCCATTATACTACCTAGACCCAAACTACATGAGTTTGTATGGGATAGAGGATAAACATTAGTTTTGGGCCTCTACACATTTCTCAATTCTAGTTTAGATATTCAGAGTGGGGGAACTATAGATTTTTCTTTTCACAACATATAAATTTCATACACACATACCAAATTACATGTGTTTATGTGGGATAGAAGACAAAGATTAGTTTTGGGCCTCTAAGCATTTCTCATCTTTAGTCAGATTCAACATGGGGGTAAGCATTTCCCTCCTTCTCCATGATACATGGATTCTACATTTATATTTAGTACAAGGGGCTTCCACTGCATGGATTCCTTCTCTCTTTAGGTATTATTAAGCTCTCCATCCACCTCCTTAGCTAGGAAGTGAGGTGGACCCTTATAGGACATTGATCTCCACATAGGTAAGTTTAGGTACACATGTTCCTTTTCCTTTTTTCACTCTACTATTTCATTTTATTACATCACTAAAGAAAAAGGGGGGAAACGTATACACATAAAATTGGTCAAGCAACCACACAAATCATGTATTTTCATAGTCCTTTCACTGATGACTCTGACTAGAGAATATGAACGTTGTTCACATTATTGATGTCTTTATTTTACCTATATTAGTCTTGTTTATTAATTTTATCACCTCTTTATTATCTCAGTAAATTGACCTATACCTACATGAACCCTTATGCTTGTCTTTTTTTAGTCACAATCTATTTATTTAAGTCTTAAATAATAGAATTTTATTGGACTACAATGCTTGGTGCTTCTATCCTACTTGATACTATTATTCAATGGTCAATTTTTCTTCTTTAATGGATGTTAAACCCTTTTAATCCCCTCCCTTAATTTTTTCTTATCTTTTTTATGTTGGCTAATGTAAATAAATCCCCCAAGTTCAAAATAAATAGTCCCCTATATAAAGGACTTCAAAAGGCATTTTATATCTACCACTTGCAACTTTGGCATAGTAAATAATTAAAAATTAGTCAATAATATTGTTCAACATTCTACATCACACATAGATTTGCATGTTTGATCAATGAAGGTCCTAGGCAAAAGTTTATTCGTGTATCTATTATGTACACTGATTATGCACATTCCCTAAGGGAGAATTACATTTGATCTAAGGCCCTAGCTTGAGGGTTAATATAGGCAATGATCAAGATAACAAGGGTTTTATATCATGTGATTATACTTCCCCTAAACCAATTTTTACTCCTTTTAATTTTGATGTGTTTTTTTTCCATATGTGTAGATAGAACTAGGGTTGTAATATTTAAACAATTCTATAGTGAATTTTGTCAAAATTTAACACCCAAGATTTCATAGATAGGTTGACATAGAAATAGCATAAAGAACCCAAAAACTTTAGGTATTTCTGACTATTTTATATAACAACGGTAGGAGTGGACAATAAATTAGACCCTAAAGTGTCATGTTTTTAGCATTCTTATCATTTTATTGAATGAAATCTAGATCAAGATTCATGACACTATCCTAGTCCTATGTAATAGTTTTCAACCTCTGAATCATCTATTTTAGCCTATTTTACTAGATAAGTTACTTATTTTCCCTATGCAATTGATAATCAAATTGATATTAATCTAAATTTTACTATGTTTGATTATATTTTAACCATTAATCTAGACCCTTTATTTCTTAGGAACTAAACCCTAGTTTCCCAAAATTATTAAAACATGATCATTGTTTAAGTTTAATGTACATCTCCCCTAATGATGGATTTACCTTCTTTCCTTTATAAAATTAGTGGGGAAAAAATCTTGATAGTCCATCAATAGATGAAACCCTTACAAAATTTCATTTTGAGTATAGTAATCTTCAAAAGTCATAAACTTTGGAATAAAATCTTTTCTAATATTCTCAACATTTTTTAATTTCCCCTCAAAATATCATATTATATTCACTAGGAATGGATTCTTATACATTCCTCTATCCTTCTTTCTTCATAATATTAAAATTTCAAAGCTTCTTTTCCTGAGTTTGTTATATGATTTGGACTATTGGTTGCCTATCTTCTCATTCCATTTCAAATAAATCATTTAATTTAATATCCTTATAATTATCACCAAATTCTATCATCTCATCTTGAATCCTATTACAATTTTTTGTAATAAACTAGTCCTTATTTTTAATAACATTACAATTATGTATAATTACATTCAAATCACAAACTCCTTATTGATGTGATGATGTGTATGTCATAGTATTTGGGTCATCTACTCACTCATGACATAGATTTTGTCATGTCCCCTTCTATTTGACATCTTTTCGAGTGGATTATTAGCCTATTATGCGACCCTCATAGGCTAATAGGATGGATAGAGGGTCTTGGTGGAGCTTGGCTTGGCTTGGCTTCGAGTAGCAAAATTATTCCAGTTGGCTTTCATTCAGGCTCTTTCAGACATGTATTAAGGGAGATATTAATATTTGATTGATTTAATTAAATATTAATTATTTGGTCTAATTTTAATTAAGAAACCCTAATTCTAATTTAAGAAACCCTAATTAGGGCAAGCACACCTTTTTGAGGGTATAAGGGTTTCTCATGGGAGAGAGTTGGAATTATTATGGATTATTGATTGAAGACAATTTTTTCTAAGGATTTTCTTGAGAAGACTGAGCCAAGGGTTCCAGTATTCTATTTGCATTGAAGAACATGCCCTCTTTAGTGTGTGTGATCTAGAGGCTGTGAGATATCAGTTGATCTATTACCATTTTGAGAGATAACTTCACACAGGAGTTATCACAGGTATTTATAGGGATTTATTTTATTAGGTTTTTGATTCAAATATTGCATATATAAATATCTTTCGTATTAGATCCATATATCTTGAGATTAGGCACCCAACATACAGGTTGTGTTATATTGTATTGATGGCCGTATGAAGTTCATACAGATCTATGCAAATTCATACGCATTAGTGAGAACCACAGAGATCAACATCAACAGGAAGAGACTGACATCGATTGACCCCCTTACCGATGTTGGTAGGTTAATGACACCCAGAAACTGATAGTAGTAGTATAACTGACATCAGCGACTGTGTTTTTGACACAGCACACTGAGACGTACCAGATCCCAATTTTATTCCCAGTTTGTAGAAAACTCAAGTTTTTTTAAGACCATATTTTAATATTCTTTTATATGCATGATAGAGGATATCTATTTTAATCATCTAGATGAATAAATAAGATAATTGATTTTCCAGTTAAGAGATTATACTGTGGTTTATTTATCTATTTGAATTTATTCTCCAAAAACATATCTTTATTCATGCAAAACATCAAAAAGGGTAAAATATAGAAAAGCAATTCAATAATATTTAGTTTCAAAAATTCAAGGGAAATAGGGGATATTACAGTGGTATCAGAGCTAAATCCTACCATCCTAAGGGTTTGACAATCTTATGCAGCCACAAGATTTGGGACCACACAGGTATTTCACACATAGTAGAGCTTTGCTTGAAGGCATTCAGGTATTAGAACAACAGCCGATCACCATGAGTGATAGGCGTGAGGCTAGCCCACATAGGGGCCACAAGAATAATGATGATCAGGACACCAGAGAATTCTTTTGAGTTATGGTTACAAGCCAGCAACAGATGAATCAGGCAATACAGGCACTCACTACTATGGTAGAGAGGATGAACCCACCTATTAGATAGAATGGGGAACAAGGAGATAACAAAAGTGCTACTGTTAATTACAAACCAAAATTGACCCATTCTAGGATAGCTAATAGGCCTACACAACCTACATTTTTTTAGGAAGAATTAGAGGCTCCAACAGAGGAGGTGATAGGAGATCCCCTATTTATTGACACACTTATGGTAGCAAATGAGGAGTGGGAGTTATTATCACCTAAGGTTAGAGAGAGGATTACTTTTGACCAGTTCACCACATAGAGGAGAGAGCATAACTGAGGTCAATAAGATTGGAGACCTAGACACCAGAATAATGATATAAAGCATGTTATGAGTAGGCTCACACTAGCAATGTTTGATGGCAGTAGCAAGGTCACAACGCAGGCCTAGATTAGTAAGCTAGACACATTTCTTACATTGTGTTCGATGGCTGAGAGAGATGCTATCAGATATGTGACACCACATCTTGAGGGAGTAGTTCATGATTGGTGGCACCATGGGATGGTAACACTCCATCATGATCAGATCACATCTTATTAGGAGTTTGTGGATAGACTGGTGAAGCATTTTGATAGAAAGGATCCAGAATCCTATTTCAGGGAGTTGGCTCAATTGTGCTAGAGTGGTAGTCTAGAGTCTTACATTGGTGACTTCCAAAAGTTATCATTTATGGTTCCAGACACTTCAGAGAGGCAACTTGTAGTGCTCTTCATGGAGGGATTGATAGAACCATTGAGAGGTTGGATCAAAGGCTTTGATCCTCATTCATTATAGGTAGCTATGAATAAGGCACATAGTATGGAGATGGCAGCCCCATCTAGTAAATTTAACTCCAGAGGTACTTCTTCATTCAGGGACAATAAGGGCTTCAACTGGAATAGAGAAAGATTGGGTTTTAACATAGATAAATTAGGTGTTAAGAATGATTCAAAGGCCAACCCAATAGCACCACCTTTAGATAGAGAGGCTCTTAATGATCTACATAGGAAGAAGCTTTGTTTCTACTACAATCCCTATGATGCCCATCACGATTGTCCTTTGAGGCCTAAGGGCAAGGCAAATCGAGTGATGTGGGCTTATTATGAGGATGTAAAATTAGAAGATTCCAAACATTAGGAGAGTTTTGAGGAGCCAGAGGTTGAGGCTTCAGATCCTAAGGTAGAGGTAGAGTCAGAGCTCCAGATTCAGGAGGCACACCTATCTAGCATTCAGTAGGAGGGCTCATTTAGACTCCATGGAGTTTTGACAGGATAGAGGGTCATCACCCTTCTTGACACAGGAGCCACACATACTTTCATTAATACTAGATTTGTGGAGAAGCGTGGACTCACCACCAAAGATTTTGAGGGCATTAGAGTTAAGGTGGTTGATAGTTACACCCTTAGGTGTGAGCAGATGATTAGAGATCTCCCATTGCACTGGAACAACTATGAGTTCAAGGCTGATTATTATGTGGTGAACATGGGGGATATAGATTTGGTCTTGGGCATGAAGTGGCTTCATTCCCTTGAGGTAGTCACTCTTCATCTTAAGGACATGGAGATCCATTTTGATGTTGATGGGAAGACACACATTCTTAAGGCAATACGGGATGGCAACATCAAAACTATTTCTTTTCATCAGATGGAGAGTATCATGCGACACAACATGATAGAGTGGGCTATTGAGTGCACATTGGCACTAATACAGGAGGTAAAATAGAATATTGAGTATCATCCTAACATTCAGTAGTTGACAGTTAAGCATGATAAGGTATTTAGTGATATTCCACTAGGGAGACCTCCAGATAGGGGCATTGAGCACATTATTGAGCTTGAGGAGAGAACTAAGCCCATTATGATTACTCCTTATCGACATCCTAAGTGGTTGACGGATGAGATCAAAAAAAAAATTAAGGATTTACTTGCTATGGGTCACATTCGGCCTAGCAAATCACCATTCACTTCTTCAGTTGTTCTGGTGAAGAAGGATGGCACCCTACGCATGTGCATTGATTACAGAGCCCTAAATAAGAGAACTATTAAGAATAGGTATCCAATACCTCATATCAATGAGCTTATTGATGAGCTCCATGGTGCATATTACTTCATGAAGATAGACTTAAGGTCAGGATATCATCAGATTAGGGTTTGTGAGTAGGACATTGAGAAGACAACTTTCTGTTGCCATTGTGGACACTATGAGTTTGTAGTGATGCAATTTGGGCTCACTAATGTGCCAATGACATTTTAGTCCACCATGAATAGAGTCTTTCATTCACTACTGAGGAGGTTTGTACTTGTTTTTTTTATGACATTCTTATATACAATAGGACTTGGCAGGACCATTTGGCTCATCTAGAGACTATACTTAGCATTTTGGAGAGGGAGTCATTGTATTCCAAGGAGTTCAAATGTGATTTGGGGATGACTGAATTGTTATACTTGGGTCATATTATCAGTGTAGGGGTAGTGCGGATGGATCTTGAGAAGATTTGTGCTATCATAGACTGGCCTATTTTGGCAAACCTTACATCACTACAGGGATTTCTAGGTTTGTGTGGGTTTTATCATAGATTCATGAATGGTTATTCATGACATGCAACCCCTATGATAGATTTGATGAAAAAGGTGCTTTTTATTAGACACCTGAAGCATAAGAGTATTTTGTGAGGTTTAAGGAGTTGATGACTACGTGCATAGTATTGACACTACCTATCTTTTTAAAGCCTTTTGAGCTTCAGTGCAATGCTTCAGGTGAGGGCATTAGAGCAGTGCTTATGCAAGACAAGCACCCCATAGTATATGAGAGCCATAAGCTCATGGGGCCAAAGAGACTTTACAACATTTAAGATAAGGAGATGCTTGCTATCATGCATGCCTTGGCAAAATTTAGACAATATCTCATGGGCAGCACATTTTGCATCAAAACGGACCACAACAGTTTGAGACATTTCTTGGGGCAGTGAGATCTCAATGACCGTCAGCAGAAGTGGGTGAGCAAATTATAGGCATATGACTTTGACATCTCTTTCATTAAGGGCACCCAGAATGTAGTGGCTGATGCCTTATCATGTTTGCTATATTTGAGTACTATGGTCCACATTACAAAGGATTGGAGACATATGATTATGGCAGAGTATGCCAAGGATACATGGGCATCGGGGTTTGTTGAGGGATTGACAATTGACACCAAATATACTCTTGTGAATGACTTGATCATTTACAAGAATAAGGTTTATTTGGTTCCAGGATCAGTGGTGAAGAACATTCTCATGTGAGCCTTTCATGATGTACCTACTGCAAGACATCCCAGGTATTTGAAGACCTATAGACAAATTAGGGAGATATTCACATGGAAAGGACTCAAGGTAGATGTTCTTCAGTATGTGCGTGAGTGCCATGTTTGTCAGCAGAACAAACAGGAGAACACCTACCCAACAGGATTGTTGCGACCACTTCCAATTCTTGACAGGAAGTGGGAGTGCTTGTTAATGGATTTCATTATGGGCTTGCCTAAAGCCCAAGGACAAGATTTCATATATGTAGTTGTGGATCGGTTAACGAAGTATGCCCACTTCTTTTTTATTACCACCACATACACAACTACATAGGTAACAGAGGTCTTCTTTTGAGAGGTATTTAGACTACATGGGTTTCCACAGACCATAGTGAGTAACAGGGATAGTCAGTTCTTGAGTCACTTCTAGCAGGAGGTATTCAGACTATATGGGACTGAGCTTACACCAAGTACCAGCTACCACCTGCAGATCGATGGACAGACAGAGATAGTGAATAAATGGGTGGAGGAGTACCTCAGGAACTATATTGTAGGGTATAAAAAAGCTTGGGTTAGGTGGATTCATCTGTGAAAGTATTACTATAACATGACTTTCCACATGACCATTTAGATGTCCCCTTTTATGGCACTATACGAGTATGAGGCGCTGAGTTGTCTATATTTGTTATTGAGCGATAGTATAGTGCTAAGTGCTGGAGACTTATTACAGTAGAGTCATGATACTATGAGGACTCTCAAGGAGAATATTGCTAAGGCATAGAATCAGCACAAGTAGTATGTAGATCAGCAGAGGACAGAGAGATCTTTTGATGTGGGTGACATGGTCTATCTTATGTTGTAGCCTTATTGTCAGTCTACTCTTGGGAAGAGTAGAGCAAAGAAGCTGAAGCCACATTATTACGGTCCTTTTAGGATCCTGAGGCGTATTGGAGAGATGGCTTATGATGTAGAGCTTTCGGTGGAGAGCAAGGTACATAATGTTTTTCATGTATCATGCCTCAAAAAGGTGTTGGGACACCATGTGATACCTTCTACAGTTTTACCTCCCTTAGATGATGAGGGAAAGTTGATTTTAGTACTTGAGTCTATCCTAGAGTATAGAGAGAGATAGTTACATAGGAGGACTATCAAGGAATATTTGGTAAAGTGGAGAGATTTTCCAGTGGAGGATGCGACATGGGAGAGCGAGGATATTCTACAGCATCCAGAGTTGGGATTGCTTGAGGACAAGCCATTTAAAGAGGGATGGACTGTCATGTCCCCTTCTAGTTGACATCTTTTCTAGTGGATGATTAGCCTATTATGTGACCCTCATAGGTTGATAAGATGGATAGAGTGTCTTGGTGGAGCTTGGCTTGGCTTCGAGTAGCAAAATTATTCCAGTTGGATTTTGTTTGGGCTCTTTCAGACATGTATTAAGGGAGATATTAATATTTGATTGATTTAATTAAATATTAATTATTTGGTCTAATTTTAATTAAGAAACCCTAATTCTAATTTAAAAAACCCTAATTCTAATTTAAGAAACCCTAATTAGGGAAAGCACACCTTTTTGAGGGTATAAGGGTTTCTCATCGGAGAGAGTTGGAATTATTATGGATTATTGATTGAAGACAATTTTTGCTAAGGATATTATTGAGAAGACTGAGCCAAGGGTTCTAGTATTCTATCTACATTGAAGAATGTGCCCTCTTCAGTGTGTGTGATTTAGAGGCTGTGAGATATCAACTGATCTATTGCCAAGTTGAGAGATAACTTCACACAAGAGTTATCACAGGTATTTACAGGGATTTATTTTATTAGGTTTTAATTTAGTTATTACACAGATAAAGATCTTCCATATCAGAGCCATATATCTTGAGATCAGGCATCCATCATATAGGTTGTGCTATATTGTATTGACAGCCGTATGAAGTCTGTACAGATCCATGAAAATTCATACGCATCAGTGGGAAGCACAGAGACCAACATCGGTAGGCAGAGACCGACAGTGACTGACATCGGTCGACCCCCTTACCGACATTAGCAGGTTAATGAAACTAGGAAACTGACGGCGTCAGTATAACCAATGTCAGTGGCTATGTTTTTTACACAATAGGCTGAGACGTACCAGATCCCAATTTTATTCTCATTTGCAGAAAACTTAACTTTTTTGAAGACCGTATTTTAATATTCTTTTATATGCATGACAGAGGACATCTATTGTAATCATCTGGACGAATAAATAAGATCATTGATTTTCCAGTTAAGAGATTATACTGTGGTTTATTTATCTATTTGAATTTATTCTCCAAAATCATATCTTTATTCATGCAAAACATCAAAAAGGGTAAAATATAGAAAAGCAATTCAATAATATTCAATTTTATAAATTCAAGGGAAACAGGGGATATTACAAATTTTTTTCCATTTTTTATAAAACATTATTTACTATAATATTTTCACATTAAAAAATGTTTAAATAAATTTTTATTTAACATGGGCCCAATGTTTAGTTTCCCAGCTAAATTCATAATGCATATACCACATAATAATAAATAATGCCTAAGTGTATCTAAAAACATGCATCTAGTAGTTAGGTTCCACACCTTACATAAACAATAAGTCCATGCACATATGTACATGTAACTCCATACATTGTCCTCCTTGAAAAATGGCCAATCCATCCTAACACTGATTGGTATCTAAAAATGTGCTCATAGTAATTCATAAGCCTCATCTCAAGATAAGTGATTTTTAATATAATCTACCTACATGATCATAGTATTTCCATTCAAAGTATAATTGAGTGTACTTACTTTATATTCTATATTGTGTACATGATGTTAAAATCATAAAATTAACTAATTGAGATCGTCATTTATGAACTATTATGGTAGTTTTCATTATGTGGCAAATACCCTTCACATAGGAAACACCTCATGATATCCATAGATCCAATTTAGATTATGTGTATCTGAATCACCTCTTTACAAAGATGCTAGTTTTTAATGTAAATTACCTTATAGAGCAGGCTTTGTGTAATCCAAATATATCATAACAGAATATACATTCAATCTACCTCTGACCAACCTTGTAATCACATATAAAGTGACCTATATTATTCAATAAAAAATTAGTGTGTGGGTGAATATCTATAACTAGTCTTTATATAAACTCTTAATCTAAATATGACTATACTTGATGTGTTGTTTGAGGATTGTAGAACTATTATTATATAATTCATAGAGAATTTTGTTTACTCTCTACATACACCTTGAACCAACTATTATCATCATATGCATATGGTGACTATGGTTCCCTATGAATAACAAATGGTTTATGATCACAATTATTTAAGGATATAAAAATTATCTTATCTCCTTGGTGTGCCTCCAATTGATATTTTTATTGCATTGATAAATATTTGACCATCGTAAGACAATTTATTACCAGTAAAAGTAAGATAATGGGTCTCATCTATTTTCATGTTAATTACCTATAATTCTCCTTATAAGTTAAATACATAACCTTGATATTTACATATTCAAGTCATCTAATTGCTTTTACTCTTCCATAATATGGGAGACTAAGAGTAAATAGACTATAGCTTAGTAATGGTCTACCAATAACACCACATGTAGAATTTACTATGATATTTACTATACTCATAAATTCAAAGAAAAAATTAGGTACCTCATACACTACATGTTTAATATCCATTCTAGAGCCAACATTTAGGTCTTTTTAGGTTTTACATTACATAGAACCTTGTCGATATGTTGTTTCCCTTATTATGTGCACTCAATTATATTATGTAGTAGATGTGTAATGTTTTATGAAATATATTCATTTTATAATGTTTCCAAGTGTTTCAATAATTATGTTAATGTAGTCACTACTCATTATCATATTATGCATATAATATGCCTATACATTTGTACATTAATAGTTGTATAAAACATTTATAATACATTATATTATTTTATGTTTTGTATGACTTGTGTTTCTTGATAAATCAAACCTTTTTCTCTTACTTGATCAAGATAACTATCCTATTGAACCTTACTTATTCTTTTATTTGTTCACATCTCTAATAGTGGAAATCCTTGCTATGCTCATTATTTCATTGTGACTTATTTCAATAATGTATTCTCCCTAGGTTATAAATGTATCATATTTACATTGTGCACAAGTTTTTATTTCCTCTTTTTTTCTAAAATTATACAATATTTATTGTGACATTGTCTTATAGTTATATAGTATATGAAATACCTTTTTATTTGAGGGTTAGTCAAGTAGTTTTGTGCACTAAAACTAGACAATCTTTATTATGATGTTGTCTTTTACTTATATAGTATATGAAATCCCTTTTTATTTGAGGGTTAGTCAAGTAGCTTTGTGTAAAGTGGTTATATTTTTAACACAAATAACACTAAATCATTTGACATGATTAGTAGTTATCATTACTTAAACCTCCCTAATGAATTTTTTTAAGAGGGATGCATACAATTCACCCAAGGTCACCATGACCAAAAACACCTTCTAGTATAAAGCAATTAATTTTGTAAAACTAGAATTTGATTATCTAGCTTAATTGATTATAATACTCAATCCTTCCCATCTATTTATATAATTTTTATGGGAAGTGGGGAGGGTTAATTTGTGACTATGAAAGTGGTTCAGTTACCAAATTAATAGTTACCTAACTAGTTCACGAATTCTAACATTTCAATAATCATGTTGACCTCTTATTTTGACATGTGGGTGTGAAACAGTAAACCACACATGGGTTATACTAACTAAGGTGAAGATTGCATTTATTAAGACATAATTTAATATTATAAATATATTATTACTCTAATTAACTTAGCATAACCCATTAAAAACAACTTGGGGAGAATATAGAACTCTTGAAATGGGTCCCAATAATAAGCTTGATCAAGTAGCCATGTACAACCAAGATGAAGGAGGAACTATAGATAATAAAAACTTAGTGTAAATATCCTTAAACACTAACATATCCCTGAGAGATACATACTTGAATATGGATAGATTTTTGTGGAAGATCTCAGCAACCTGGTCTTCTATGCAACAATACTAAAGATTGACCACATGGTCCTAGACAAGCTATCAAATGAAGTGCATATGAATCTCAATATGTTTAATGCATTGATGTTTCAATGGGTTGTGATAAATTTGGATATCACTGTAATTATCACACTAAACTATAGTGTGTTGGTTGGATGTAAAGCTAAACTTAGACAAAATTTGATGGATCTAGAGAGTCTCTTGACTTGTACTAGCAACTCCATGGTACTTAGCCTTAGTATAATAGGGAGAAATAACATGTTGATTCTTACTTGACCAAGTCACTAGACTAGAGCCAAGATCAAATATGTATCCATAAGTGTACTTGAGATCATTAATGTCACCTACACAATTATAATCTATATAACCCACTAACTAAGTTGAACCTCCTTATGTATACTCAATGGCGTATATGGTTGTGCTACAAATATAGTGAAGTATTCACTTGGAATATTGATAATGACTCTAGTGGGGATCTTTCATGAGTATGGATAAACATATAATAATAAATGAGATGTATAGTCGACTATGAGTAAAATAAATAAGGTTGCATATAAACTATTTATACAATATAACATCAATGGATGGTTGAGAACCCTTAGTAGTTAGAGTTACTTTAGACTAAAAGGGAGTTAGGGATTGCTTAAAATCAAGCATATTGAAGGGGTGTATCATATCAGAAACATAATTAGGATGATAAATGTTTATCTTTATCTTAGACTACGAAACTTAAATACCAATTAATGAAGAAAGCCCTAGTTAAACATGTTGAACTAGTCCACGAGGCTTGACTTGACGTCCTTAATAAAAGAGGATGAACTCCTAGTGATGATAAAGTCATCAACATAAAGAACAAGTATAAGGAGGTCACCATCTATCCTCTTTATGTATTCAATGGGGTCTAAATGACATCTAAAGAAGTCATTATCAAGTAAAAACCAATCCATTTTCTCATACCAAGATCAAGGCTCTTATTTGAGACCATAGAGATATCACCAAAGTTTCAAGATAAGGGAAGAGTATTAAACATAACTTGGTGATTTCTCTATCTAGATTTATTTCTATAAATATCCATAGAAGAAAGCACTCTTAAAATCCATTTGATGTACTTTATAACTATGTGATATAATTAGTGAAATAAAAATATGAATGTAATTTATATTTACAATAAGGATAAATGTATCTAAATAGTCAACTCTCCCAGCTTGGGAGAACCATTTATCTATGATGTGGGCCTTCTATTTATCAATTGAGCCATCTATTGTATACTTGGTGTGATAGACCCACTTGTACTAAACTAACATTCTTCCTTTTGAAAGAGTAACTAAGTCCCAAGCATAATTTTCAAAAAGGAATGAAATTAAAAATCCATTACTTCATCTCATTGGGATTTTCCAATAGAACCATGGAATTTTTGGTGATATTCAAAATCAAGATGATGAGAAATAAGGCCCACAATAGGATTTTCAAATTTGGTTCGATGATTCTTAGTCAGATCACCTAGGAAAGGGTGAGTTGATTCTCTTATATTTTTTATCAATCATGTAACTATAATTATAATAGGAGGTGGAGAAGAAGCCAAAGGAACTAGAGGTCTTTCATCAATTGTATCATTTGATGAGTAATAAATTTTAGATGAATAACAATGTGAAGTAAATACAATTAGAGAGTAAGAAGGTGAATATGCTGGCTCACAAGCCAAATAGTGTTCCTATATATAAACATCATGCCTATAAAATATTTCATGAGTATGAAGGTCAAATAGACAACAATATTTTACATCTTCATAATAGACAACAAAAACACATGATTGACTCTTCTTGTCTATGGCCTTATATTGTTCATCAGGAATCAAGGCATGGGATTGACTACCAAATAAATGTAAGTGAGAAACATAATGATTATATTTGGTCCAAGTCTCTTCTAGTGTCAAATTTTACATAACATGATGAGGAGTGTGGTTTCAAATATAATTGACATAATTGATGGATTCCACCTAAAACTATAGGGCTAGATTCTTGTCTTGAATCATGCAGTTTCCATTTATTTCAATGTGCAATTTTTCTTCTCATCAACAACATTTTGTTGAGGTATGTAGGGAACTATATGTTACAACTAAATGCCATGACTAGCATAAAAATTAATGAAGGCATGGTTCACATATTCACCTCTATTATTTGACAAATGTCACTAAATCAAGTATCTAGATTGTTTTTCAATAAATACTTTGAACTCAACAAAGTGATCAAAAACATGAATTTTTTACTTCAATAAGTACACCCAAGTTTGGTGAGATGAATCATCAATGAATGTGAATACATACTTGGCTCTACAAAAATATGTCTTAGTGAAATACATTAAGTCACTATGAACCAACTGAAGTGGAGCTTTGGCATACCAAGAATTTCCTTTCAGAAACTTTTATCTATGATGTCTTCTATGAACACATCCTCAATGAATACCATATTTTAAAGAGAGCTTGAGAAGTTCATTGACCATTTTGTTAGTACTCAATTGATACAATTACCTATAATTAAGATGACCAAATCATTCATACTATAGTTTACTTAAATAATAAACATGATCAATAAGATCATGAGTATATTTGGAATCATGAAATGCATCAAATTGATATACGTGATATGCATCATTTGCTTTTACAAAATAAATAACTAGAAAATGATTAGGCAGATCTCTAACAATAACATTGTGCGGAGAAAATTCCACTATACGACCTCCATAGGAATAGAAAATCTGATAAATTGAGAGAATATTCATTTAAATATTAGGTACATATAAAATGTTTTTATCTTTTTCATCTTATAAGTCAACTCTACTAGATCCTAAGACTGAAAAAGGAGTAAAATCACCTACTAAAAGTTTAGAGGTTTGACTCTCAACAAGAGAGGTGAATGCATATTTTGACTTCCCCATATGATGGGAAGCTCTGGATTTGAATGTCCAAGCATCCCTAGAAGAATGTGTGGTAGTCAAGGCATAAGAATTTGTAGAAAGAGATTCACCTTTGCCTTTGTTTTTAGTAGATGAGGAAGAAGATGGCTTATGGATGTGAATTTTTTCTTCTTCATGGTTACTTCTAAAAGGGACATATTCTTCCAACATTAAGATTCAAGATGACCATCTTGATAAAAAAATTAAAATTCTTTATAGTGGTCTTATGACATAAAAGTGTTGATGAAGAAGATGCAAGTATCTATTTTCTAGCCTTGGGACCTTGGGGTCATGTTGGTGGTTTCTTATTATTCATTATCCCTGAAGGATAATTGGCCAACAATGCCTATGTCTTGAAATTATTAGAGGAGATGACTTTCATGAGGGTAAGTTGATCTTTATTTTGAGTAATATGTTTACAAACTCTTCAATTGTAAGCATTTCTAATTTATCTACATAATTATCCATAGTAGAGAAAAATGTAGTAACAAAGATCTAAAATGGGCCTTTTAACATGGAAAGAATGGTCATGATCAAAATTTTGTCAGGATTTATATTTCCATAGCCTAGTAACTATGATTTATAAGCATGACTTTGGAAAAATAGTCCACAATGATTTTAAAATTTCTAGGATATAATGAAGATAGTTTAAATTCCATTTGAATAATCTTAATTTCATTCTTTGTAATAAAATTTTTATCAATTTTACTCCATGATGCATGAAGAGATGTTTAAATTGAACATCAAATTTTAGTTCATCATAAATACTCTTATTTGTGATCCATAAGGCTTCATCAAACTGATTCATTCATCAAATCTTATGTATTTGCTTTTCTCTCTCAAATTATATGTCCATTGTAACTTGGTAAAGACCTTTACTACATAATGAATTAATAATGGAAAGTTTCCATGTATGATAGTTTCTTGAAGTTAAAATTTATATTAATTTTAAGTCTTACATGATAGTAATATGTGGTTTAAAGTAAATTGGTGTAATGGTAAATAATGGAGACCAAGAAGAAGTGCATTTAAACAAACACAATCAAATAAAATAACACTTAGGCACAAAAAATGGTGTATATCAACCCCCCTTAATTATATTAGGCACATAATAGTGCTTTGTAACCCCCTTTTAAATATTTTTTAAAGAAGCTTTAGAATGTAGTACATATGAGAAGAATTTTCTTCTTCAAATCACATAAATTAAATGAAATATTATGAGAAAATTTTCTATTGGAAATTATACATTTCATGAAAGTATTCACTCTAAAAAAAGTGAGCTTCTGACACTTTCCAAGAAAAAAAATATCACACATATAAGTGTGGGATCTTTGAAAATGAAGTAGACCTCTAAAAATGGATGAAATAAGAGGGATTCTATGTGGTATAGTAAAAACTAAATATACCACATAGAAGATATTGGAACTAGTTTTCCAATGCCTCTAAATGGCAAATAAATCTTATAATATGAGTAAAATAGTGAAAAGGTGTATAGAAAAAACATGCAATAGAGGGGGCCTATAAAAAAAGATCATGCACGATTAATGATGGAACACACTAATGAGTAGTCCTGATGGAGAAAGGAATAATGTTTTAAAAAAACATTTTTTTATGCAGGGATTGAGTACCTATTAAATTAGGCCCCACCCACCAGTCTTTGAAGGGTTGTAAAATTCCTTTATAATGATCTGTATTGCCAAAAAGTAGGAATTTGAGATGTAAACTCTGAACCTCCCTAGGACAAATGGCCTCACCAAAGATCAATACTTTTTCACTATCAGTTTAGCCAACCAAATCATCAAAAAGGTCAAGGTTAGATGGCAACCTTGTAATTTTTTTTACACATATTCAATGTGTCAATACAAACAATGTAATGCAAAAAAATTTAAATTGGATAATGCTTCAATATGAATCATTCAATCCACATTTTTAATACTTTAGATAAGCAAATATTGAAATTTCTAGTCAATTCATAAAAATTCCAAAACTTGGTATGGTGTAGGCTTGTGTGGTATACTATGGTTGGTGAGTGGTGGAGTACAACATAATAAGAGGCCTATGATATCTTGAGGGCAAAAAAGCTGGCCAAAAGGGCCATCCTTGGGTAGAAAGTCTTGAAACAGGGGAGGGAGCCATGGCCTTGCAGATAGGTGAATGAGTTATAATGTGGATGGCGTTGAGTGAGTAAGAATCAACCATGACTGGGTTGATAAGGTTGATCTTGGGTGGCATGGAAGAGGGTGGTGCAAAGGAGATGGATCAGGGGTGGCCAAGTAGCAAACTCAGCCACAATGTATTTTTTTAATTTAAAAAACTTTAATAATTTAAAAAAAAAAAATCATCTTCTTTTAAAGATCAAACCACTTTTTTATTTAAATTTTTTAGTTTTTTTTTTTAAAAAAAAAATTTGAACTATTAAAACAAAAAAACCTTTGTTTTAAAAAAATTCAAATTCATTTACCTAATGAATGATCAAAATTAATGAGATAAATTTTGGCATATTAGGAGCATCCATTGTCTAATTTGTATGAATTGAAAATCTCCTTCCGTATATTTCAAGTATTGTAGGTGCATCTATATGATTAATTTTATTCAGAACTGCACTCATTCTCTATAAAATATGTTGCAACCATCATGCTTGATGGGAAAATTTAGAGCTCTAGTTGATCATTTTAAATGAAATTAAATATTTCACCACCTTTCATACTTACAAAATACTTGTCCATGATTTTTGATCTGATCCAAAATGGAACGTGCTATCTGAATTGAATATTTTGCCACAACTAGCCTCTATATATTGAAAAAATCCTCTTTTTGAGAATATGTCACAAATTTTAGAAGTATGATAGAATGAAGGTATCTATATAAGGATGGTAATAGGGTGTGCTCTTATTCCATGAATAAATTATATGAGACATGCATACAATTCATCGAGGGTCACCATGACCAAAAACTCTTACTATGAATCAATTAGTTATGTAGGAATAGAGTTATGATTATATAACTAGCGTACTTGCTTATAACACTCAACTATTGAAAATTATTTATATAATTTGAAGGAAATGTGAGGAGGGTTCATTTGGTAATGTACAAGTGGTTCAGTTTCCAAATGAATAGTTATCAAACTAGGCCACTAATGTCAACATTCCAACAACCGTGTTGACCTCTTATTTTGGTATGTGGATGTGCAACATTAAACCTCATATGGGTTATACAAACTAAGGTTAAACTTCATTTGTTTAAGACCCATGTTAAAATTAACACAATCTTATTATTCTATTTACTCTAACACCTAGTATACAATATAGTGTCCTCCCCTATATCCTCCCTAATTTTATTGAAAAACCTATTCTTATGATTTTTACTACTTAAATCCTCCTGAATATTTCTATTTTACATCATATACACCATACTATAGATAAGGTGAATATGGATCCTAATTTGACTATTTACGTTGAGGAATTATAGTGTTCCATGAGGATATATAGTGATACTAAGAAATTGATGGTCTTTATGTAGCCAGACCTCAGTGTAGATGTTAAGGTGACAAAGTCATCCAACAAAGACCACCTTTTGTCATACTATCTATTTCCATATTTTGGCCTATAATTTCGTACTTTGTAGTAGGTATATGTTGCATTACGATTATGAATACAGTCTTGGTAATATATTACATTAGTTATTTCAGAGTATGAAAATAATTCTCATCGTGATTAGTTGGCTTACAAAAATTACTATACAATATTTGTGGTTTTTCAATATACTATTGTAGTAAATGTCACTTTTAGGCCGTATTCCCTACTACTCTACATATGTCACAAAATTTAGTTTTAATTTTATGACAATAATTCCTATAATTTCTTTCCTTACCACACTCCATACACCATAGACATAAGTTGGGGTTATTTCTATCATGAAGGTCATCCATTGTTATGATAAAAAGATATATCTTCATCTTAATTTTATAGCTAGCTGATGGAGCATCACTATAATCTTAAATTTATTATATTAAGAGTGCAACTGCTCAAGTATCACCCTTAGTTAAAAATAATAATTATGGAATGGTATATATAATTACTTGTCATAATCCTTCTATAATGTAATCAACCTTATCTTTATCTTCCATGATAAAATTGACTATGTTCATTAAATCTGGAAATCTATGGTCATGTTCCCATACCAATTTTTTAATCCACTATCAAATATCCTTAAGATCTGTAATGGTCTGACTTGAACACTTATTAATATTGAATACAATGATTAACTAACATTTAACTTGTTAAATACCTAGGTAATTAACATCCCTTTTACAAACAAAATCTAGATTTCAACTTATTAAGGCTCCTATGAGTTTATATTTCTTCACATATTCAATGGCAACTCCTTAACTTCCATTTCATATCACATGTTAATACATATTAATCAAGGTTAGAATACCCATTTTATGGAGTTAAGGAAATAAACATTTATGTGTTGAACATCGTGCTTGCCACACATGTAATTGATAGAATGGGTGTCTATGCACTAATTTTTTGGGTATCTTCAAAGTATTTTTGAAAATGAATGAAACCTCTTCTAGGGTATTCTTGTTTATTTATTTATTAGTTTTTGAACTAAGTTTAAAAAATTTATCTATAAATAATTTAAACTAATTTCTATTTATCCCTTCCTAAACTTGTTTTCCTCTTATTTAATGAAAACATGGGCTTGGGATGATGTGTCTACTCAAAATGAATGATGTATATGTTCAACTTCTTCTATTTATGATCCTAAACTTATGATACTTCTATGATTGTACATAACTTCCTGTAGAGAATATTTCTACCTAGTCTATATAATACTCTTCATTATAACTATAATCTACCGATTTTTTATATCTACTACAATCTATTCTCCTCTCTATTTCTCCTCACTTTGTTCCATCACCTCTCTATCCTAGTTTTTTTAATTTTTCTTTCTCAAGCCATTCCATTCCTTTGTCTACATAATCTCCACCATCTCCAATTTATGTAATTTGTGTAGCCTATCTAGTCTCCCATCTCTATTTCATCTCTATTTTAATCCTACTTATATCTATAACTAACTTAGGATTATTCAGTTTATTATATCTTCTTTGTTTTCCTAACTATATTTATAATCCTAGAATTTATTTCGCACTCTACTTTTTAAAAATTCTCCATATTTTGGGTTGAGGTTCAATTTCATGTTATTAACTCTACATCATTCAATCCTACATCACACATATGCCCATAATGATTGAAATTACTTCCCCATGTTGGTATTGGTAGGCACCATGCCCTTTTTAACTACCAACACCCTAATGAAAATCAATAGTCATTGAAGGAACTTCCCTTTTATTCCTTTCACAAACAAATTATGTGTAGTTTCAAAATCCAAGTATTCATGTACAAAAAGTTCCTTACTGTAACCATTGACAATATTCTTTGTCTAATGATCTATGACATGAGTCCAATTAGTTTCTAGAGTTAACAGGTTGTCTATATTTAATTCTATTCAAACTATAAATTCTATTCTTTTTAGCTAAAAATAATAAAACTATGATTTTTATAACCACAAAACTAATAATATAAGTAACTCACACAAAAATATTCCATAAATTTATCCATATATATGCTCTTGAACAATATGTTTTGAAGTATTTGTAATATTTTTATTCTACTATAAAATTATTTATTCTTTCATCTAGTCATCTATCCAAATCTCTCTTCCACAGTAGCCATGTCAACATGTTCTAATAAAATATTCCATGCTTATTTCACCATTTTTAACAAAGGTTCATGGAAATCCTCATCATGACATGCTAATATAGGGATAAAAATGTGTTAAATGATAAAAGAATACAAAAATATAGATTTTAGATTGAACTTATCCATTAATTAACTAAAAAATTAGAGATGTATAAAATGTAGGCTTAAGATACATAACATTTTATAGAATCTACATGACAAAAAAATTTAGAAAATATAACAACTCTGTGCATAAAAAAATATTAAAAGCCATAAGGGAAAACAATTTAGAGCTATATATTAATATATATCACATCCAAACCATTTCACATTACTTTACTAAGCATTATATAAAGAGTCTTATAAAGTATTATCACTTCATATTCCAATATTTATCTACATCCAAAGGAATTACTCTTTGCATTCTATACACTATTACTATACTTTTGAAGAACTAAATATATACATAAAGATATACAAAAGGAAAAATCATTGCAAGTCTGAAATGTGTCTACCAATTACACTCTATGACTTTTGTAGACTTATTCTCCACCCAACACATTACTACATTAAGTATGGTTAGGTAAATATAAATATCAAAATCTAGTTTATATACTACCCAAGTCTTCTACACTTGTAATGTACTTATCATGGCTATAAATTTTAGTTCTGGACCTTATCACTACCAAAAGGCTTACATTAAATATCTATTTATCCCTAATTTGATTTTATCTTAGTTTGACCATGGTTATTATGATGATAAGGCCTTATATAGTATGCCAAAAAATCTAATATTTATTATGATCCTTCACTATTAGTTCTAGACCTATACCAATTTTTTAGC